>AWOL01S0180933.1:22246-32824 GCA_000715115.1 Nicotiana otophora
CCATCAAATACGACCTAAAGAACCTTAGTCACCGCCCCACCATGAGCATTCCTCGTATCTTTGCATTTTACAGCCAAACAACTAGAATTTTGCCTGATTCCCATATTTTCGTATGTTATTGCCCACGCTATCCAAGTGGTCCCGGGACCCCCGGACCCCGATCTCCTAAAATTTTTCTAGGCCATCAAATACAACCTAAGGAACCATAGGCACCGCCCCGCCATGAGCGTTCATCATTTTTTGCGTTTTTCGGCCAAGGAACTAGAATTCCGCCCGATTCCCATATTTTCGTGAGCTACAACGCACGCCTTCCGAGTGGGCCGGGCCGCCGGACTCGGATCACCTAAAATTTTTTCGGTCCATCAAATACGACCTAAAGAACCATAGACATCGCCCTGCCATGACCGTTCCTCATTTTGTTGCGTTTTACGTCCAAAAAACAAGAATTCTGCCTGTTTCCCATATTTTCGTGTGCTATAGCCCACGCCTTCCAATTGGTCCCGTGACCTTGATGACCTAAAACATTTTCGGGCCATCAAATATGACCTAAGGAACCATAGTCACCGCCCTGCCATGACCTTTCCTAATTTTTTGCATTTTATGCCTAAAAAACTAGAATTCCGTCTAATTCCAATATTTTCGTGTGCTATAGCCCACGCCTTCCAAGTGGTCCTGGGACCCCCGGACCCTGGTTGCCTAAAATTTTTCCTGTCCATCCAATAGGACCTAAGGAACCATAGTCACTGCCCCTCCATGATCGTTCCTCATTTTGTACGTTTTTCGGCCAAAGAACTAGAATTCCGCTCGATTCCCATATTTTTGTGTGCTATAGCCCACACTTTACGAGTGGGTCAGGCCCCCGGACTTGGATTGCCTAAAATATTTTTCGGGCAATCAAATACGACATAAGGAATCATAGTCACTGCCCCTCTTTGACCGTTCCTCGTTTTGTTGCGTTTTACGGCCAAAAAACTAGAATTCCGCCTGATTCCCATATTTTCATGTGCTATAGCCCACGCCTTCCAAGTGGTCCCAGGACGCCCAGACCTCGATCTCCAAAAAATTTTCTAGGCCATCAAATATGACCTATGGAACCATAGGCACCGCCCCGCCATGATCGTTCCTCATGTTTTGCCTTTTTCAGCCAAAGAACTAGAATTCCACTCGATTCCCATAGTCTCTTATGCTATAGCCCTCGCCTTCCGAGTGGGCCAGGGCCCCCGTACTCGGATCGCCTAAAGTTTTTTCGGGCCATTAAATACGACCTAAGGAACGATAGTCACCACCCCGCCATGACCGTTCCTTGTGTTTTTGCACTTTACGGCAAAAAAACTAGAATTCCGCCCGATTCCCATATTTTCGTGTGCTATAGCCCAGGCCTTCCAATTGGTCCCGGGACCCCTGGACACCGATCGCCTAAAATTTTTCCGGGCCATAAAATACGACCTAAGGAACCATAGTCACTGCCCAGCCATGATCGTTCCTCAGGTTTTGCATTTTACNATAAAATACGACCTAAGGAACCATAGTCACCACCCCGCCATGACCTTTCCTCATTTTTTGCATTTTACGCACAACAAACTAGAATTTCGTTCCGGGCCATCCAATATGACCTCTGGAACCATAGTCACCGCCTCGCCATGATTGTTCCTCATATTTTGCGTTTTTCGGCCAAAGAAATAGAATTCCGCCCGATTCACATATTTTCGTGTGTCAGCCCACGCCTTCCGAGTGGGACGAGCCCCCAGACTTGGATCGCCTAAAATTTTTCCGGGGCCATCAAATATGACCTAAGGAACCATAGTCATCGCCCTGGCATGGCCGTTCCTTGTTTTGTCACGTTGTACGGCAGAAAAACTAGAATTCCGCCCGATTCCCATATTTTCGTGTGCTATAGCCCACGCCTTCCAAGTGGTCCCGAGACCCCCGAACCTCAATCTCCTAAAACATTTCCAGGCCATCACATATGACCTAAGGAACCATAGGCACCGACCCACCATGATCGTTCCTCATTTTTTGTGTTTTTCGGCCAAAGAAATAGAATTTCGCCCGCTTCCCATATTTTCTTTTGCTATATCCCACGCCTTCCGAGTGGTTCGGTGCTCCCGGACTCGGATCGCCTAAAATTTTTCCGGGCCATCAAATATGACCTAAAGAACCTTTGTCACTGCCCCACCATGACCGTTCCTTGTGTCTTTGCGTTTTACGGCCAAAAACTAGAATTTCGCCCTTTTCCCGTATTTTCGTGTGCTATAGCCCACGCCTTCCAAGTGGTCCCGGGACCCCCGAACCCTGATCTCCTAAAAATTTTCCAAGCCATCAAATACGACCTAATGAACCATAGTCACTGCCCCACCATGACCTTTGCTCATGTTTTGCATTTTACGGCCAAAAAACTAGAATTCCGCCCGATTCCCATATTTTCGTGTGCTATAGCCCACGCCTTCCAAGTGGTCCCGAGACCCCCGAACCTCAATCTCCTAAAACATTTCCAGGCCATCACATATGACCTAAGGAACCATAGGCACCGACCCACCATGATCGTTCCTCATTTTTTGTGTTTTTCGGCCAAAGAAATAGAATTTCGCCCGCTTCCCATATTTTCTTTTGCTATATCCCACGCCTTCCGAGTGGTTCGGTGCTCCCGGACTCGGATCGCCTAAAATTTTTCCGGGCCATCAAATATGACCTAAAGAACCTTTGTCACTGCCCCACCATGACCGTTCCTTGTGTCTTTGCGTTTTACGGCCAAAAACTAGAATTTCGCCCTTTTCCCGTATTTTCGTGTGCTATAGCCCACGCCTTCCAAGTGGTCCCGGGACCCCCGAACCCTGATCTCCTAAAAATTTTCCAAGCCATCAAATACGACCTAAGGAACCATAGGCACCGCCCCACCATGATCGTTCCTCAGTTTTTGCGTTTTTCGGCCAAAGAACTAGAATTCCTCCCGATTCCCATATTATCGTGTGCTATAGCCCACGCCTTCCGAGTGGGCCGGGCCCCCGGACTCGGATCGACTAAAAGTTTTCTCGTCCATCAAATATGACCTAAAGAACCATAGTCACCGCCATGCCATGACCGTTCCTCATTTGTTTGCATTTTACGGCAAATAAACAAGAATTCCGCTCGATTCCCATATTTTCGTGTGCTATAGCCCACGCCTTCCAAGTGGTCCTGCGACCCTGATTCCCCAAAAATTTTGCATGCCATCAAATACGACCTAAGGAACCATAGTCACCGCCCCGCCATGATTATTCCTCATTTTTTCTTGTGCTATAGCCCACGCCTTTCGAGTAGGCCAGGCCCCCGGATTCGGATCGCCTAAAAGTTTTTCTGGCCAATAAATATGACCTAAGGAACCATAGTCACCGCCCTACCATGACCGTTGCTTGTTCTATTACGTTTTACGACCAAAAAACTAGAATTCCGCCCGATTCCCATTTTTTCGTGTGCTATAGCCCACGCCTTCCAAGTGGTCCCGGGACCCTCGGTCCCCGATCTCCTAAAATTTTTCAAGGCCATCAAATACGACCTAAGGAACCATAGGCACCGACCCACCATGATCGTTCCTCAGTTTTTGCGTTTTTCGGCCAAGGAACTAGAATTACGCCCGCTTCCCATATTTTGTTGTGCTATAGCCCACGCCTTCTGAGTGGGCCAGGCCCCCCGACTCGGATCACCTAAAATATTTCTGGGCCATCAAATATGACCTAAAGAACCTTAGTCACTTCACCTCCATGACCGTTCCTCGTGTCTTTGCATTTTACGGCCAAAAAACTAGAATTCCGCCCTATTCCCGTATTTGCGTGTGCTATAGCCCACGCCTTCCAAGTGGTCCCGGGACCCCCGGACCCCGATCGCCTAAAAATTTTCCAGGCCATCAAATGCAACCTAAGGAACCATAGGCACTGACCCTCCAATATCGTTCCTCAGTTTTTGCGTTTTTCTGTCAAAGAACTAGAATTCTGCCCGATTCCCATATTTTCGTGTGCCATAGCCCACGCCTTCCAAGTGGTCCTGGGACCCCCGGACCTCGATCTCCTAAAATATTTCCAGGCCATCAAAAGGAACCATAGGCACCGGCCCGCCATGATCGTTCCTCAATTTTTGTGTTTTTCGGCCAAAGAACTAGAATTTCGCCCGCTTCCCATATTTTCTTTTGCTATAGCCCATCCCTTCCGAGTGGTTCGGGGCTCCTGGACTTGGATCGCCTAAAATATTTTCGGGCCATCAAATATGACCTAAAGAACCTTTGTCACTACCCCACCATGACCGTTCCTCGTGTCTTTGCATTTTACGGCCAAAAACAAGAATTTCGCCCTATTCCCGTATTTTCGTGTGCTATAGCCCACGCCTTCCAAGTGGTCCCGGGACCCCCGGACCCTGATCTCCTAAAACATTTTCAAGCCATCAAATACGACCTAAGGAACCATAGGCACCGCCCCACCATGATCGTTCCTCGGTTTTTGCGTTTTTCGGCCAAAGAACTAGAATTCCGCCTGATTCCCATATTATCGTGTGCTATAGCCCACGCCTTCCGAGTGGGCCGGGCCTCCGGACTCGGATCGACTAAATTTTTTCTCTCCCATCAAATACGACCTAAAGAACCATAGTCACCTCCATGCCATGACCGTTCCTCATTTCTTTTGCATTTTACGGCAAATTAACAAGAATTCCGCCCGATTCCCATATTTTCGTGTGCTATAGCCCACGCCTTCCAAGTGGTCCCGCGACCCTGATTCCCCAAAAAATTTCCATGCCATCAAATACGACCTAAGGAACCATAGTCACCGCCCCGCCATGATCATTCCTCATTTTTTCTTGTGCTATAGCCCACACCTTTCGAGTGGGCCAGGCCCCCGGATTCGGATCGCCTAAAAGTTTTTCTGGCCATCAAATATGACCTAAGGAACCATAGTCACCGCCCTACCATGAACGTTGCTTGGTCTATTTCGGTTTACGACCAAAACACTACAATTCCGCCCAATTCCCATTTTTTCGTGTGCTATAGCCCACGCCTTCCAAGTGGTCCGGGACCCTCTTTCTCCGATCTCCTAAAATTTTTATAGGCCATCTAATATGACCTAAGGAACCATAGGCACCGACCCACCATGATCGTTCCTCAGGTTTTGCATTTTTCAGTCAAAGAACTAGAATTACGCCCGCTTCCCATATGTTGTTGTGCTATAGCCCACGCCTTCCGAGTGGGCCAGGCCCCCGGACTCGGATCACCTAAAATTTTTTTGGGCCATCCAATACAACCTAAAGAACCATATTCACCACCCATCCATGACCGTTCCTCAGGTTTTTGCGTTTTACGTCCAAAAAACAAGTATTCCGCCCGACTCCCATATTTGTGTGTGCTATAGCCCATGCCTTCCAATTGGTCACGTGACCTTGATCACCTAAAAATTTTCCAGGCCATCAAATATGACCTAAGGAACCATATTCACCACGCCTCCATGACCTTTCCTCATTTTTTGCCTTTTACGCCTAAAAAACTAGAATTCCGTCTGATTCCCATATTTTCGTGTGCTATAGCCCACGCCTTCCAAGTGGTCCTGGGACCCCCGGACCCTGGTCGCCTAAAATTTTTCCAGGCCATCCAATAGGACCTAAGGAACCATATTCACTGCCCCGCAATGATCGTTCCTCATTATTTAGGGTTTTCGGCCAAAGATCTAGAATTCCGCTCGATTCCCATATTTTCGTGTGCTATAGCCCACACTTTTCGAGTGGGTCGGGCCCCCGGACTCGGATTGCCTGAATTGTTTTTGGGCAATCAAATACGACCTAAGGAATCATAGTCATCACCCCGCCATGACCGTTCCTCGTTTTATTGCATTTTACGGCCAAAAGACTAGAATTTTGCCTAATTCCCATATTTTCATATGCAGTAGCCCATGCCTTCCAAGTGGTCCCGGGACGCGCAGACCCCGATCTCCAAAAACTTTTCCAGGCCATCAAATATTACCTAAGGAACCATAGGTACCGCCCCGCCATGATCGTTCCGCATTGTTTGCGTTTTTCAGCTAAACAACTAGAATTCCGCCCGATTCCCATATTCTCTTGTGTTATAGCCCACGCCTTCCGAGTGGACCAGGGGCCCCGCACTCGGATCGCCTAAAATTATTTTGGGCCATTAAATACGACCTAAGGAACGATAGTCACCGCCCCCGCCATGATCGTTCCTCATGTTTTGCATTTTTGGCCAAAAAACTTGAATTCTGCCCGATTCCCATATTTTCGTGTGCTATAGACCACGCCTTCCAAGTGGTCCCGGGACCGCCGGAACCCGATCCCCTAAAATTATTCCGGGCCATAAAATATGATCTAAGGAACCATAGTCACCAACCCTCCATGACCGTTCCGCGTGTTTTTGCATTTTACGGCGAAAAAACTAGAATTTCGCTCGATTCCCATATTTTCGTGTGCTATCCCACGCCTTCCAATTGGTCCCGGGACCCCTAGACACCGATCGCCTAAAATTTTTCTGGGCAATCCAATACAACCTAAGGAACCATAGTCACTTCCCCGCCATGACCTTTCCTCATTTTTTGTATTTTACGCCCAAAAAACTAGAATTCCGTCTGATTCCAATATTTTCGTGTGCTATAGCCCATGCCTTCCAAGTGGTCCCGGGACCCCCAGACTCTGATTGCCTAAAATTTTTCTAGGCCATACAATATGACCTAAGGAACCATAGTCATCGCCCCTCCATGATCGTTCCTCGTTTTATTGCATTTTACGGCCAAAAATATAGAATTTCGCCTGATTCCCATATTTTCGTATGCAATAGCCCACGCCTTCCAAGTGGTCCCGGGACGCCCAGACCCCGATCTCCTAAAACTTTTCCAGGCCATCCAATTCAACCTAAGGAACCATAGGCACCGACCCTCCATGACCGTTCCTCAGGTTTTGCGTTTTTTAGCCAAAAAACTAGTATTCCGCCCGATTCCCATATTTTCTTGTGCTATAGCCCACGCCTTCCGAGTGGGCCATGGCCCCCGCACTCGTATCGCCTAAAATTTTTTCGTGCCATTACATACGACCTAAGGAATGATAGTCACCACCTCGCCATGATCGTTTCTCATTTTTTGTATTTTTCGGCCAAAACACTAGAATTCCGTCCGATTCCCATATTTTCGGGTGCTATAGCACACTCCTTCCAAGTGGTCCGGGGACCCCCGGACCCCGATCTCCTAAAATTATTCCAGGCCATAAAATATGACCTAAGGAACCATAGTCACCGCCCTGCCATAACCGTTCCTCGTGTTTTTGCATTTTACGGCGAAAAAACTAGAATTCCGCTCGATTCCTATATTTTCGTGTGCTATAGCCCACGCCTTCCAATTGGTCCCGGGACCCCCGGACACCGATCGCCTACACTTTTTCCGGGATATCAAATATGACCTAAGGAACCATAGTCACCGCCCCGCCATGACCTTTCCTCATTTTTTGCATTTTACGCCCAAAAAACTAGAATTCCGTCTGATTCCAATATTTTCTTTTTGCTATAGCCCACGCCTTCCAAGTGGTCCCGGGACCCCCAGACTCTGATTGCCTAAAATTTTTTCGGGCCATCCAATATGACCTACGGAACCATAGTCACCGCCCCGCCATGATCGTTCCTCATTTTTTGTGTTTTTTGACCAAAGAACTAGAATTTCGCTTGATTCCCATATATTCGTGTGTTATAGCCCACGCCTTCCGAGTGGGACGGGCCCCTTAGACTCGGATCGCTTAAAAATTTTCCATGCCATCAAATACGACCTAAGGAACCATATTCACCTCCTTGCCATGACCGTTCCTTGTTGTGTTGCGTTTTACGGGAGAAAAACTAGCATTTCGCCCGATTCCCATATTTTCATGTGCTATAGCCAACGCCTTCCAAGTGGTCCCAGGACCCCCGCACCTTGATCTCCTAAAATTTTTCCAGTCCATCAAATACAACCTAAGGAACCGTAGGCACCGACCCACCATGATCGTTCCTCATTTTTTGCATTGTTCGGCCAAAGAACTAGAATTCCGCCCGCTTCCCATATTTTCTTGTACTATAGCCCACGCCTTCTGAGTGGGTCGACCCCCCGGACTCGGATTGCCTAAAAATTTTCTGGGCCATCAAATATGACCTAAAGAACCTTAGTCACTGCACCTCCATGACCGTTCCTCGTGTCTTTGCGTTTTACGGCCAAAAAACTAGAATTCCGCCCTATTCCCCTATTTTCGTGTGCTATAGCCCACGCCTTCCAAGTGGTCCCGGGACCTCGATCTCCTAAACATTTTCCAGGCCATCAAATGCAACCTAAGGAACCATAGGCACCGACCCTCCATGATCGTTCCTCAGTTTTTGTGTTTTTCGGCCAAAGAACTAGAATTCTGCCCGATTCTCATATTTTTGTGTGCTATAGCCACGCCTTCCAAGTGGTCCCGGTACCCCGATCTCTTAAAAGTTTTCTACTCCATCAAATACAAACTAAGGAACCATAGTCACCTCCTCGCCATGATCGTTTCTCATTTTGTGCATTTTTCGGCCAAAAAACTAGAATTCCGCCTGATTCCCATATTTTCGTGTGCTATAGCACACTCCTTCCAAGTGGTCCCGGGACCCCCGGACCCCGATCTCTTAAAATTATTCCGGGCCATCAAATATAACCTAAGGAACCATAGTCACCGCTCTGCCATGATCCTTCCTTGTATTTTTGCATTTTACGGCGACAAAACTATAATTCCGCCCGATTACCATATTTTCGTGTGCTATAGCCCACGCCTTCCAATTGGTCCCGGGACCCCCGGACACCGATCGCATAAAATTTTTCCGGGATATCAAATACGACCTAAGGAACCATAGTCACCGCCCCGCCATGACCTTTGCTCATGTTTTGCATTTTACGCCCAAAAAACTAGAATTCCATCCGATTCCCATATTTTCTTTTGCTATAGCCCACGCCTTCCAAATTGTCCCGGGTCACCCAGACCCTGATTGCCTAAAATTTTTCCGGGCCATCCAGTATGACCTATGGAACCATAGTCACCTCCCCGCCATGATGGTTACTCATTTGTTGCATTTTTCGGCTAAAGAACTAGAATTTTTCCCGATTCCCATATTTTCTTGTGTTATAGCCCACGCCTTCCGAGTGGAACGGGCCCCCAGACTCGGATAGCCTAAAAGTTTTCCGTGCCATCAAATACGACCTAAGAAACCATATTCACCGCCCTTCCATGACCGTTCCTCTCTTTTTGCAATTTTATGCTAAAAAACTAGAATTTCGCTCGATTCCCTTATTTTCGTGTGCTATAGCCCACGCCTTCCAAGTGGTCCCGGGACCCCCGCACCCCGATCTCCTAAAAGTTTTCCGGGAAATAAAATACTATCTAAGGAACCATAGTCACCGCCCCGCCATGCTCATTCCTCATGTGTTTCGTTTTTCGGCCAAAGAAATAGAATTTCGCCCGATTGCCATATTTTCGTGTGCTATAGACCACTCCTTCCGAGTGGGTAGGGCCCCCCGGAGCCGGATTGCCAAACAATTTTCTAGTCCATCACATATGACCTAAGGAACCATAGTCACCGCCCCGCCATGATCTTTCCTCATTTTGTGCATTTTACGGCCAAAAGAACTTGAATTCCGCCCGATTCCCATATTTTCGTGTTCTACAACCCACGCCTTCTGAGTGGGTCTGGCCCCCCGGATTCAGATCACCTAAAATTTTTACGGGCCATTAAATATGACCTAAAGAACCACACTCACTACCCTGCCATGATCGTTCCTCACTTTTTGCGATTTTCAGCCAAAAAACTAGAATTCCGCCCGATTCCCAAATTTTTGTGTGTTATAGCCCACGCCTTCCAAGTGGTCTCGGGACCCCCGGACCCCGATTGCCTAAAATTTTTCGGGCCATCAAATACGACCTAAGGGACCATTGTCACCGCCCCGCCATGATCGTTACTCATTCTTTGCGTTTTTCGGCCAAAAAACTAGAATTCGGCCCGATTCCCACATTTTCGTGTGTTATAGCCCACACCTTCCAAGTGATCCCGGGAACCCCGGACCCTGATCACCTAAAACTTTTTCGGGCCATCAAATACGACCTAAGGAACCATTGTCACCTCCCCTCCATAATCATTCTTCATTTTTTGCATTTTTCGGCCAAAAAACTAGATTCCCTCCCGATTCCCATATTTTCGTGTGCTATAGGCCACGCCTACCGAGTGGACCGGTCCCCCTGACTCGGATCGCCTAAAAGTTTTAAGGGCCATCAAATATGACCTAAGGAACCATGGTCACCGCCCTGCCATGATCGTTCCTCATGTTTTTGTGTTTTTCGGCAAAACAACTTGAATTCCGCCCGATTCCCATATTTTCGTTTGTTATAGCCCACGCATTCCCAGGGGGTAGGGCCCCCCGGAGCTGGATCGCCAAAAGTTTTTCCGGTCCATCAAATATGACCTAATTAACCATAGTCACCACCCCGGCATGACCTTTCCTCATTTTTAACATGTTACGGCCAAAAAAGTAGAATTCCGCTTGATTCCCATATTTTCGTGTGCTATAGCCCGCGCCCTCCGAGTGGGCT
>AWOL01S0180940.1:4255-17148 GCA_000715115.1 Nicotiana otophora
AATAGCAAGTCTAGTCTCAAGTAGCAATGTAAAATAGAGGAATTTAATAGGCGAGAGACTGCTCAAATAGTACAACTATAGCATGATGTGAACCTAAGCCTACCAGGACAATAACATGAATGTAGCTACGTACGGGCTCTCGTCACCTCACGCGTACGTAGCCCCCACAACTAGTACACATCAATTTACAACACCTACGAGTAATTTCCCCCTCACATGGTTAGACAAGACTTACCTCGCTCCGAAATTTCATAACCGGCTCCAAAGCCTCTCTAACACCTCAAACTGATGCCCTTCGATCCAAAACTTGACATACATAACGAAAGTCCCTGTTCCAAGAGCTCTAAACATCGCTCATCCAAAAGTAAACATGGAGGAAAATGGCCAAATCTCGTCTTTAAAATGACACTGCCCAGCCCGACTTTTGCTTCTGCGGTCCAACAGCCGCTCCTGCGGCTCCGCACCTGTGGAAATTCCATCGCAGGTACGGTTCAAGCTAGGCCCAATAGTCCCCGGATCTGCGCCCCATGCAACGCATCTGTGCTTCCACTTCTATGGCTCTTTGTGCGCAGGTGCGGTCTCGCTTTTGCGGAACTTGACCGCATCTACGGTCCCAGCGTTCCCCATCCAGAAGCACTTCTGCAACCCTCTTGGCCGCTTCTGCGTCTCCGCACCTGCGGCCAAAACCTCACAAGTGCGCTTATACCAGATACCAGCTGCCTCAGCATTTTCCTTAGTCTAAACATCGATCCGTTAAGCATCTGAAACTCATTCGAGGCCCCCGGGACCCCAACCAAATATTCCAACAAGTCCCAAAATATCATGCAAACTTAGTCGAGCCTTTAGGTCACATCAAACAACGCTACAACTACGAATCGCCCTCCAATTCAAACTTAATGAACTTTAGAACTTCAAACTTCTACAATCGATGCCGAAACCTATTAAATCACGTCCGATTGACCTCAAATTTTGTACACAAGTCATGATCGACATTACGGACCTACTCCAACTTCCGGAATCAGAGTCCGACCTTGATATCAAAAAGTCAACTCCCGGCCAAACTTCTCAAAAATGTTCAAATTTCCAACTTTCGCCAAATGACCCCAAAATGACCTACGGACCTCCAAATCCACATCCGGACGCGCTCCCAATACATGAATTACCATACGGAGCTATTCTCAGACTCAGAAATCCCAAATAGACATCGATATCATTGAAATGCACTGTAACCCAAATTTATAAAATTCTTTCAAAATGTCAACTTCCACAATAGGCACCGAAACGTTCCCGCGTTATCCAAAACTCGATCCGGACATACGCCTAAGTCGAAAATCATCATACGAACCTATTGGAACCTTCAAATTCCGATTCCGAGGTCGTTTACTCAAAAATCACCCTTTAGTCAATTCCTCCAACTTAAAGCTTCCGAAATTAGAATATCCCTTTCCAAATCAACTCAAAACTTTCCGAAAGTAAATTCCGACCACGCGTACAAGTTATAATACCTAAAGTGAAGCTGCTCAGGATCTCAAACTACTGAATGCCGCGCTAGAGCTCAAAACGACCGGTCAGATCGTTACAATTCTTATATTCCACGCCTATTTAGCATTCCTGTAATTTATTGTTGACCCATAGTAAGTACCGATGTCGACTCCTCGTCATTACTTCTTCGAGGTTAGACTGGATACTTACTAGGTATATGTTGTTTATGTACTTACGCTACACATTTGCACTAATCGTGCAGCATCTGAGGCAGGTGCATCTGGCAGTCATTCCGACGCGCACCCCCGGTACCCCGAGGCCTAGTGATGAGCTGCTTTCTGAGTCCGTTCTGCAGCACCCAGAGTCTCTCTTTTGCATTTACTTTCTGTCTACTCTACTTCAGACAGTAACTTAGTGTTTTTTATATTCTACTAGTTGCTCATACACTTGTGACACCAGATCTTGGAACACATGCTAGTAGACTTTATGGTTTTGGAGCATTTATTTCACTGCATTTGATCTCTTATTAGCTTTCGCTTGACTTTATTAAATTTTCTACTCCTTATTTTCTTAATAAATGAAATTCAACTGCCTCGAAATTTATTAAAAAGAACAAGTACATGGTTAGTTCACTGTTGGCTTGCCTAGCGGCGACATTGGGCGCCATCACGACCTATAGAAGAAATTGGGTCGTGAAATTTTCTTAAATACAGTGTTGATAGAGTTACATGAAGTTATTATTTACTGTATCAAAAGTAGGTGTGAAAATAGAATAAAATAGTAATATATCAATTTGGTATATTTATATACTATGCTAGTATACTGTTGTATAAAATATTAAAAAATAACAACAAATACCAATATGTCATTTTATTATACTAATAAATTATTTTTGTTAAACTAATATCTATCTTAATATATTATATGCCAGAAATATTTGTAGTAATACACATAAAAAAGTAAAAAATAAAAATGAGATAAAAGGTATACTATAGTTTATATAGAGTAAAAAAAGAAGGTAAACGGTATTCACTTGAAAAGGAGCAACAAAATGAATGTAATCAAAAAATAAACAAAAACATAATTTGAAAAAAATGGAATCAGTAAAGGAGAAAAAATAAGGATCCTTTAATAGGTAGTGGTAATTAATGAGAATTAAAATAGGTATAATGGTAATTATTTAGTAAGTACTATTTATAATAGATAGGGCAAGCGTAATTAAGATGGGCACTTTTCTTCGCTCCTTTCAACTTGATCTATCAGAAACACAAATACAAAGAAGATGGAAGTAGGGAGGTGAGGAACACGGATTCATTTAAAGATGAGACTACATGAAAAAGATAGAATCTCGCCCGGCAACAACAACTGATTTAATAGCAGATGGTCTTACAAAGAACCTTTTCTTCGATGCTTCTGATTTAATTCCAAATACAAAGAAGATGGAAGTAGGGAGGTGAGGAACACGGATTCATTTAAAGATGAGACTACATGAAAAAGATAGAATCTCGCCCGGCAACAACAACTGATTCAATAGCAGATGGTCTTAGAAAGAACCTTTTCTTCGATGCTTCTGATTTAATTCCAAAACAACCAAGGAAGTATGCGCAAAGATAAGGTTAGCTCCTGCGAAGTAGCAAGGTTTGGGTAAAAATAGCACCAAGGCCAATTATTTTACTCAAAATTAAATTGTTTTTTGAAATACGGAGTTATATAAATAATAAGGGAGAAACTCCATCAAAAGAAAATTAATGATTCATATAAATTTCTTAGTGAAAAATATTCCGAATAAATCCAACGACTAACTAACAATCTTGTTATACATTATTTATGTATTTGTCCCGTTAGTTTTCTCCGCTTGGCCAATTCGGCTGATTTCCTGGGCCAACTTATAGTGTTTTTGGCCAAACTTCTAAAATTAGTTTATTTTGAGTAGGGCCCATCAAAATCAAACCGTAACCGTTAACCGAACAGTAAAAAACGGATTATTGGTATTAGGTTATCGGGGTAACGGTAGGTGAACAAGTTAAAATTTTATAATTAACGGCTTAACAGTTTGAGGGCTTAATAGTTTGGGAGAGAATTACTCAATTTTCTTATCGGTTAAACCGTTAGCCCGATAAGAATTTTTAGATTTATACTTTTACCCCTATGTGAGTGTTTATTCGATATGGGTAAGTGTAAGTATTTGTGATGATCTGATAGGTCATTTATAGTTTTACCCTTCATTTCTGTATTCCGAGACCTCGAATAGCTCCGTTTGGCCTTCATCCATTTACGTGCGCAGTCCGTGTCTTCTTTCGGAAAAATTTTATATGAAAAATTGATGAAAATTTAAAACTTAGCCTTAAAACTCATTTGAGATGACCACATTCAACGTTTTGTGAAAATAGATCTGGATCAGTGTTTTGACGGTCCCGGTGGGTCCGTATCGTGATTTAGGACTTAGGTGTATACCCGAAATTGAATTCGGAAGTCCCTAGTTTAATCTAATGTAATTTCCAGAAAACTAGAAATTTAAAGGTTTAAAGAAGTTCTAAGTTTATCCGTAAGTTGACTTTGTTGCTACCGGGTTTGGATTTCTTTTCCGAAACTTGATATAGGTTCATTTCAGTATTTTATGACTTGTCTGTAAAATTTCGTGTAAAACGAAGTTGATTTGACGTGATTCGAATGTCCGGTTGTAAAATTTGCATGTTCTTAAGTTTCTTTGAAAATTCTATTCATTGTGGTATCGGATTCGTAGTTCTAGGTGTTATTTTACTGTTTTGATCATGCGAACGAGTTCGTATGATATTTTTGGACTTATGTGCATTTTGGTTTAGAGCCCCGAGGGTTCGGGTGAGTTTCCAACGCGTGGCAGAGTATTTGAAAGAGTTAGGATTTTGCTAGTTTTGTGAACAGGCCTCAGACCTCGCATTTGAAAGTACATACGTCATAGGTTTGCGTGGCAGAGTGTCTGATGTCACGACCCAAAACCCACCATAGGTCGTGATGGCATCCAACGTTGCTTTAGGCAAGCCAACGTTGAACTACCAACTTAATTATGCATTTTATTTTTTTCGAAATCGTGAATTTTATTAGATAAAGAAATCAACGCATTAAAATCATGAAAACTTACAATTTAAATAGAATAGATAATAAAAGTGTGTAAATGCTAAGCAAAACCACAAACAACTTCTAGAACATCCTAAAATCCGGTGTCACAAGTGCATGAGCATCTACTAAAGAGTGCAGTAATAATACAACATCTGTCTGTATAAAATAGATATGATAAAGTAAATAAATAAGATGGAGACTCTGTGGATTGCGGTGCGTAGCATACAAAGCAGCTCACCATAAAGTAACCTCACCCATTGCGCCTACGCGCCAAGATGGCCACCAAATGAATTTTTCAGATCCCGCACATTTAGTGCAGAAGTATAACATGAGTACGTAAATCAATGCATATTCAGTAAGTATCTAGACTAACCACAGAGAAGTAGTGATGAGGGGTCGACATCGATACTTACTAGTAGTCCAATAAATCAATATGATAAATCATAACAGATATGAAGCACAACAGTAGTAGTGAGATAAAAACTCTAACTAACATAATCCTCCAAAAATTTCTTTTAACGATATAAATCTCTCAAATCTCATGTGCCATCTCAACAGATCTAAAATATCAAGTTCAATCTCAAACAGATAAGGAATACCATATAAAATGACAGGCCTCAATAGAAGGGGGATCTCATGAATATCCGGACTGCTAGTGGTATAACGCTCGATTATGCCGAGGTCGTACGGCCCGATCCAGAGTGGTGTGTACATTGCCGAGGATCGACCAACGCGAACCATAGATGCATCTCAATATACTGCCGAGACATTCGGTCCGATCCATAGGAAAGGAAGAAACTTATCAAATTACGAGTTACGTGCTTACAACACAGGTGCAGGAGCATATAGTAAACATGACTTTTACCGTTTATGAAATATCTCGCCAAACACTCAAGGTGATAAAATTCGGCCTAATATATTCCCAAATCAATTTCAATTATAAATTCACTTAATTAAGATAGCAAATGAGTTCAAATAATTTAAATATTACATGATAAAGTCCTATGTTTACCCGGACATAAATATGCTTTTAGCTACGTACGGACTCTCGTCACCTCGTGCGTACGTAACACCCACAACTAGTAAGCACATAACAATTTTAATACTTATGGGGCAAATTTCCCCTCACAAAGCTAGACAGGAGACTTACCTCGTAACGAAGTTCTATAACCGGCTCCAACGCCTCTCTAATACCTCAAACCAATGCCCATCGATCCGAAATTAGTCAAATAACGTGTAAACCAATAAAAGTATACTCCCATACTCATAATTAATCAATTTATAATACTTTTCAACTCCGCTCAAAATGTCAAGCAAGTCAACCATCGGGCCCACATGCCCGTATTTCGAAAATTTTTGAAGATAAACATTACCCATAATATAACGAACTCAAATATATGATTTATTCCTAATTCCATATCCAATTTCGTGGTCAAAATCTTAAAATACTATTTCTAGGTTTTCTTCCAAAAATTCTATAATTTCCATGTTAAAATCATATATAACCCATGTATTTAACTCGAAACAGGTAGGAATAACTTACCTTATAATATATGGCGAAAACGATCTTCAAGAATCACCCCAAATCGCCCCACACGAGCTCCAAGAACTTAAAAGTGATGAAATGAGCTCAAAATCCCGAAATTAGATGTTTAATACACCTTCAAGGCCTCCTTCTTTGCGATCGCGTACATTATCCATGTGATCGCAAGTAACAAAAGTTCCAGCATCATTTCATTCATCGCGATCACGGCCAAAACCTNTAACGTGTAAATCAATAAAAATATACTCTCATACTCATAATTAATCAATTTATAATACTTTTCAACTCCGCTCAAAATGTCAACCAAGTCAACCATCAGGCCCACATGCCCGGATTTCGAAAATTGTTGAAGATAAACATTACCCATAATATAACGAACTCAAATATATAATTTATTCCTAATTCCATGTCCAATTTCGTGGTCAAAATCGTAAAATACTATATCTAGGTTTTCTTCCAAAAATTCCATAATTTCCATGTTAAAATCATATATAACCCATGTATTTAACTCGAAACAAGTAGGGATAACTTACCTTATAATATATGGCGAAAACAATCTTCAAGAATCACCCCAAATCTCCCCACACGAGCTCTAAGAACTTAAAAGTGATGAAATGAGCTCAAAATCCCGAAATTAGATGTTTAATACACATTCAAGGCCTCCTTCTTCGCGATCGCGTACATTATCCATGTGATCGCAAGTAACAAAAGTTCCAGCATCATTTCATTCATCGCGATCACGGCCAAAACCTCGTGATCGCGATGTACAAATTTTGTTTCCTCTTCACAGACACCCCTCGGTATACTGGCCATAACCTTTTGCACAAAATTCCAAATGACAGACGGTTTGATTTTGTGAATACTAGATTCAAAGGGCTACAACTTTTAATCTGGATCATCCCCAAATTCCTTATAGATTGCAAGATATAAGCTTTCAAAGTCAGACCACTGACAATCGAAATTCCTTCTACGCGATCGTGAATTTCCCTCCGCGATCGCAATTCACAAGGCCTGGAATAACACTTTGCTCAATCATGGAAAAATGACCCGTAGCCCATCAGAAACCCAATCGAGGCCCCCGGGACCCCGTCCAATCATACCAACCATTTCCAAAACATGATGCAAACTTGCTCGAGGCTTCAAATCACACCAAACAACATCAAAACTACGAATCGATGGTCAAAACCCTTCTTTTAACTTTCAAACTTTCAAACTTTGATGAATGCGTTCGAATTACACTTAAACATTTCGGAGTGACGCCAAACTTTACATGCAAGTTACAAATCATGATACGAACCAATTCCAAGGCTCAGAATCCCAAACAGACATCAATAAAATCAAAGTTCACTTCAAATCAATCTTAGAAAATTCTAAAACTTTCAAAATGCCAACTTTCCAAAATAAGCGCCGAAATGCTTCCGGACCACCTGATACTCAACCTGAACATACGCCCAAGTTCGAAATAATTATATGAACCTATTGGAACCTTCAGATCCCGATTCCGAGGTCGTTTACTCAAAAGTCATATCTTGGTCAACTCTTCCAACTTGAAGCTTCCAAATTGAGAATTTTCCATCCAAATCAACTCCGAACTTCGCGAAATTCAATTCTGGCTACGCGCACAAGTCATAAAACATGAAGTGAAGCTACTCGAACTCAAAACGCTGAATGACGTGCTAGAGGTCAAAACGACCAGTCGGGTCGTTACATTCTCCCCCACTTAAACATACGTTCGTCCTCGAACGTGTCAATAACTGCCCCGGAATTGCCCAAAACCACTATTTAACACCTCGTGCTCCTACCCGTGCCACCACAACCAATGTGAATACATTAGCTCGAGCCAGACTGAAGATCCTTTCTGCTACCTTAGCCACAAGCCTTAGAACCAAATTCCAACATGCGGAATTCTCTACAAGACCTAATTTTAACATACGAACACCATATCAATCGCAACCCGTTGTACCAAATATGATTATACACCCATGCTGAAACCACACAATGCACTGCATAATTCGTATGCACATAATAACATCCTCCAACCGTGGAAGCTGCAAATTCACTAATCTGATGCTCGTAGTATACCTCATATGCGCATAAGCCCTGATCCAACCCTCGTGATACTACAACGATGAAAACGAAGTGTAGAAGCTCATAACCACCTACCAAATCAATAAATCATGGAGTACTCCGGTCAACAAGAACTCTTGCCTCATTTTGTACTAAATAGTGACATTTTCCCTATAATATACCTTATATAAATCCGATTGCACTGATTTCAGGTCCAATAACCTCGTCTCACCCAGTACAAGCTGCTCGGGCAATAAGTCACCTCAAACACAGCAAAAAAACTCATATGACGCCATCAATGCGCCAACACGCTACAAACTCGAATATGACCCATAAGGAAGAACACGTAATGAAAAATGGCCAAACAGATGCTATGAACCTATCTTAGAGATGAGAAACAAGTCACACAAAATAAGTATAAGGAAGCATGCTCAACATCTCACTGTTGCGGCGTGCAACCCAATCCATACATGACACCGTTGCGGCGTACAACCCGATCCAAGCATGACACCGTTACGGCGTGCAACCCGATCCAAACATGACACTATTGTGGCGTGCAACCCGATTCAAATATGACACTATTGCGGCGTGCAACCCGATCCAAACAATATACTCGTGACGGCGTGCCACCCGATCCACACATAACAATAAATAAGGAAATACCCATCAAGCAGTAATGCTCATACCTACAAAATACTAGAATATCGACCACAAGCACGCCAAATGACAACCCTGGGGAGACAGATAGCGCCATGCGCTACAAAACTCAAGCACGACTAAGGTGCAATAAACGACTTGCATCTAGAGAGCCATCTTGCTCATATAACACCACAAGCTACACGGGATCACAACACATGTGCGAAGAATCAAGGCATCTCATAACCCACATGACATAATAGAGTATTACATAGAGTAGATGATGACAGGAATAACATCTAACACCCAAAGACTTCTCTATAAGCAATGTTATGCAGAATGAACACATTTGACCTGATGTAGAGCATACATTCACATTAGATCTACTAACGAACCTCAAGCCGATTTTGATCATCCTATACTGGGTCAATAACCTTTCAAGGGTCCACGATGACCCTATTCATGACATATACGAGTAGTCGTCAAATTCGAAACAAACTCCCACAGTCCAAAACCCATGGAATAGAGCGCCTTTCAGTCATAACCTCTCCCATTGGCGACAGTACCAAAATCTCCATACCTGATTTCAATCTCTAACAATCGAATGACTAACACGTCACACTTATACGATCTTTCCATGGGATATACTCCCATAACCTTCCGCACCAGGTAGTAAAATCTGAACATTAATGGCCACCGACCATGCTATTTCTATAATACTAGCCAAGCATCCGCATTTCAATACCCAACACTCCTACCACAAAAAAGACCATCCTCTGAACATCTGAAATCCTCCCCCTCCTCCGAGCTTGTGACATTCTTAAAAACACCGAATCGCAACCTTGATCCTCAACTTCTAATTTCCATACCGCTCACTACACATATCATGCCACGACGCGAGAGTACATGAATTTCATCATAACTCCTTAACCACCAATAGAATAAACACATAATCATCTAGAACCCTTTCACTTAACATATTTTGGAGGAACAATTGCAACATGCAACCAAATTCCAAAAACCGCAAAAAATGCAAACCTCCAGTCATCGTCTAAATCGCCATAATTCTTTTGGGTTTCATTTACGCATAAAAAGGTAATCATAATCAAATACCTCCAAATCAATCAAATTACGGTAGCTGTTAAGCCCGCACGTACAACCACGAATCACCTATATAGCCTTACCACCTTGAAGGAACCGATCATTTCCACAACCATGCTGATTTAAACCACTACTAACTGACTCAACTTCTTCCAATTTACTCTTGACTTGCCTTCGAAATAATAGTTCTACTCAAACACATACTGGACCTCAAATAAGATTCATCCCGAGTGACCCAAATCCTGAGACCACATTGTCTCAATACCCATCAACCATATCATACCCTCCTTATGCACTTAATAATATCTCCAACTGATACACTTGTTCTAAAAGACCTCCTGCGAATCCGAAGTTGTTTCCTCCATCTCTCTACCACTGCACCGCATACCTGGTGACATTCATAGAAATACTCCAAGCCTCTTTCACACTTCACTGCAAAACTAATTCCTTAGTCACACGATGAACTCGAAAATCCTTAGGCACCACACTTTACTTCTTGAGAACCATTTTTTAGAGTCACCCACTATGACATGGTACCGAATATATAGATAGCAACAAGTGCTCCGGTAGCACACGAATACCCCAGAAGAAGGAATCGAATGACTCTCTTTGCTTAATCATAACTAATCCACCAATGTACCAATAACCCAATACTGCCAAGGCACACAATCACGTGATCCAATCGTAGAAGGTGGGCTCCCCCACTTAGCTTCAAGCCACAATTACATAAATCCATAATTCACAATGATTCCTTCTCCTTGGTTACGGTCACGACCCAAAATCCCACCACAGGCGTCGTGATGGAACATAGTCTCTAAGACTAAGTAAGTCGATCATAATATCAATTCAAGCTATTTTTTTATTTTATAAATAAATAATCGAAACCAACAATGGAAATAATTATAACAACCTCCCAAGACTGGTAATACTGAGTCACAAACTCTAACTGAATACATGAAATAATCTCAAGGATCGAATATACAATACTATTCGAATAATAATTAACGGTATAATAAAATGAAAAGACTCCAAGGGACTATGACGACCAAGAAGTTCTAGCTTGAATCCTTGCGATAACCACACTAACTCTGCTCGAGTCCAATATCTCCAGTACCTGGCTCTACACAAAAATGTACAGAAGTATAGTATGAGTACACCACGGTCAGTACTCAGTAAGTATCAAGACTAACCTCGGTAGAGTAGTGATGAGATATAGTCAAGACACTCACTAATCAAAAATCCTAAAGTCTGGGGGTAACAACAGGTGCTTCTGGTACCTGTCCCCCAACTGGAGCTACTGGTGGCCCCTCAACTGTTGTTCTGATAGGTGCTCTAGTCGTGGCACGTGCCCTTCCTCGACCTCTGCCTCGGCCTCTACCTAGGCAACGACCTCTTGCAGCCCTAGCAGTATGTGCAGATGTCTCCTCAACTAACCCGGTAGCACGTGTCCTCACCATTTGTGAGAGAATAGAGATACAAAGGCTCAAATTCAAAATTCAACGAATTCACACGACAAGAATGAAGGAAGTGGAAATTTTCTAATAGTTCTGTAGCCTCTCGAGGATAAGTACAGACGTCTCCGTACCTATCCGCAAGACTCTACTAGACTCGTTCGTGACTCATAGAACCTATGAACCTAGAGCTCTGATACTAACTTGTCACGACCCAAAATCCCGCCACAGGCGTCGTGATGGAACCTAGTCTCTGAGACAAGGTAAGCCGATAACAACTACATTTCAAGCCATTTTTTTCAATATATATAAACCAACAGCAGAAATAATTACAAATATAACAACCTCCCAAGACTGGTAGTACTAAGTCACGAACTCTAACTAAATACATGAAATTATCTCAAGGATCGAATGCTCCATGCTGTTTGAATAATAAATAAAAGTACAATAATATGTAAAGACTCCAAGGAACTGCGACGACCAAGAAGCTCTACCTTGAATCCTTGCGATCCGACTCTAACTCTATCCAAGTCCAATATCTCCAATACCTGGATCTGCACAAAAATGTGCAGAAGTGTAGCATGAGTACACCACGGTCGGTACCCAGTAAGTATCAAGACTAACCTCAGTGGAGTAGAGAAGAGGTACAGTCAAGACACTCACTAGTTTAATAACCTGTGCAATATGATATACAAAATAATAGGAAACAAATAACAATAAGGGCAACACAAACCAACCAATTATATGCACAACAGTGGAACAAGAACGCCATTAATATCGCTCAACAAATAATAAATACAAGTACACCCAATTAAATCAAGTCCTTAAAATAAATATCTTTGAAATATAATTCTTTCCATAAATCTCTTTCAAACATAATTTCCTCAAATAAGTATCTTTCAAATATAATTTTTTCGATAAAAGTCACTATGTGACACCCCATTTCATAATCATAAAAATACAGGTCTCAGCCCTTTTCATATTTTTCGTAAACACAGGTCTCAACCCACTTTCATATTTTTTCACGGCACTTTGTGCCCATAATTAAATCATCATATTTCCCTGGCACCTCGCACCCATTTTTCATATCACATCTGCACGGACACTTCACGTGCCAATAATAAAACCATCAAATTTTTCAGGCACTTCGTGCCCACGTTTCAAATCTCAACTGCACGGACAATTCGCGTGCCAATATCATCATTATTTACTCACGGTACCTCGTGCCCACATTTCTTTTCATAACCCGCCTGGCAATAGCCACATGCTCCCAATTTCAACATAAATCTGACTATTATCAATTTACCAACAATAAAACAAATTGCACGAGGTATAAAAATAAACACAAAAAAAATCACAAAATCACATGAAAAATCAGCAACACCGAAATTCCACATCATCACATATCGTCCCTGACAATATCCACCCTTATCTCTCCTATATCCACCCTTATTACTCCTATATTAGCATCCCTTATCCCTCCGCCCTGACAATATCATTAGCCACCCTTATTGCTC
>AWOL01S0180942.1:0-18304 GCA_000715115.1 Nicotiana otophora
CCCTCTTAAACTTGTCCCGAAAGCTCATTTACATATTTAAAACTTTACTGATGATCTTTTACCCTTTAATCTGTCTTGAGCGAACTTATTATCACATATAAAAAATCGCTCGCAAAGTTTTATGTATTTCATGTATTTCATTTTCTAAATCTATATTTCTATATATAAGTCTTGAAGTATAAATCCCTATTCATACGGATTTCCACTTTAAAGCTATTTTAATTTTCATCTTTGTCCGTGAAATTCAGGTCAAATGATTTTGTGGGTTTTTACAAATTTACTTTTAATTATATGATCCTATCTTCTTTTCTTTTTTTACACAAGTGAGATTTATATTTACACGTAAGAGATATATCTTTTATACATAAAAAATTTAAAAAAGATATTTTCTTAATTGCAACATTGTAAATAGTCATATGCCCATTCCCTCAAATTTGGGTGAGGTAGCTTTTTCCAACTTTAACACTGAGACAAGACCTACGACATTCAGTCAAAATAGGGAAAAAGGTTAGATTTATCCCTCTACTTTAGTAAATTGTCCACGTTTATACCTAGTTCTACTATCGGTCTAAATAAATCCCTACCGTTAAAAAAGTAGACAAAAACACCCCCAACCCACAATAAAAAATACCACGTAATTAAATAACCCACCGCTTACCTTTTTTGTTAATATTTCTTTTTCATTCTAAATTCTTATTTTTTTTTCCTTTCTCTTTTTTCTATATCCCTTTTCCTACCATCAAAATCCCTTCCTTTGTCTCCCTGCCCCAGTTGCCCTCCACCATTATAGTGAAAAATTTCACCGGGAAAAATGGTCCCTCTCCTATAGCAGTTGCTGGTGCCGGCGATATCAACCGGCCGGCTAACGTCTAGAAACAATCTCTTTCTCCCTCCTACTATATCCGCCTGCCACCTACCAAAAAATATCCACCACCACTAGAAATCAGATCCGTCTGAACACCACCGGAAGCCACCAGACTCAAAAACTCTTTGACCACGATTCACCTTCTTTGCCTACCCATATTCAGATCCTGGTCAAAAAATCAAAATACCTGCGAGCATCATTGGCCCCAAAAATAGTAGATTGGGAAAACACATACACACACATAGATCTGTACAAATTCATAAAGACGAGATGAAAGTGGCTCCATCATCATTATATTGTCGGAAGTTGCTCTGACATCTGTCGTTATTGGTAGCAGCATCTTGATATCCTCCCCTTTGACTTTGTCTTGTTCCGGTTTCGGCCTCTGTCGCTGTGCGTTTTGGCCTGTGATTTTTGGTCCTATACATTATGGTTGAAAAGTTGTTATCTACTTTACGTTGGTTTGCAATATTTTCTTTCACACTATTTTGTTGGTTCATTTCTTTAATGGATACTCCTGATTTAAATAAAACTATACAGTTTATTAACCAAACCAAGGGAAAGAGCAAGTAATTTCAGTTTTTGAGTTCTTTTTATTTTAAGAAACAATGAAGACTAGCAATTTTAACAAATGAAGACTAGCGATTTTTTGAAATGTGAGAGAAAGACGACAGAGGTTGAAAATGGTGGTAGAAGGTTAGTGGTTCAAGGTGGAGGATGATGGTTCAAGGTGTCGCCGCAAAGTCTTAGATACCCAATTCTTTCATGAGTTTAGTTGTTAAGATTGCTCTAATGGTGGAGGGCAAGAGATTCATATGTTCGAGAAAATAAGAGAGAAAAAGAAGAAAATGAAAAAGAATAAAAAATTAGAATTAATTACGTGGCATTTTTTATTCTGGGGTCCTTTGCCACAGTGGACAACCGTTAGGATTGAGGGTATTTTTGTTTACTTTCTTAACGGTAGGGACTTATTTGGACCGATAGTAAAACTAGGTATAAACGTGGACAATTTACTAAAATAGAGGGACACATCTGGCCTTTTTCCCCAAAAGAAAAGAGAATAAAAAGAGATGTTCTAGAAGCTTAACAGAAATTACCATTAAAAAATACTAGCAGTTCAATATTAAAAAAATATTAATTAAATTAAATTATGATCGGGCTTGTTTGAACAAATTAGATCGTATTGCTTTAATAAATTTTAATTGTCATCTTATTTGTCAATGTGATATACCCAATGATAAAATTACTATTAAATTAAAGGGACTTATATAGTCATTGAATAACTTTTTTGTCATATATTTTTCTTTATTCTATTATCCAATGTTTAGTATTTTTACATTGTTAATAGAAACGTTTATTAGCATATTACTTTGTTTAATATTTTTGTCTACTCGATTTCTTTTTGTAATATTAGAGAAGATATTTATATTTTATTAATCTTGAAATATTTTTAATTTTTAATTTTATTTTGTTGTTGTCAATAATATTATCTGAATTTTAATGAATAAAATCTCTATCAAATTAAAGGGACTTATATAGTCATCAAATAACTTTTTTGATATGTATTTTTTTAATTATATTATCCAATATTGAATATAATTGCATTGTTAATAAAAAAAATTATTAGCATATTACTTTGTTTAATATTTTTGTCTACCATTGTAATATAATAGAAGATATATATTTTATTACTCTTAAAATATTTTTTTATTTTGAATTTTATCCTATTGTTCTCAATAATATTATCTGAATTTTAATGAATAAAATCTCTATTAAATTATAGAGAGTTGTATAGTCATTGAATAACTTTTTTGTTCTGTATTTTTCTTTATTATATTATCAAATATTTAGTATTATTGCATTATTAATAGAAACTTCTATTAGCATATTACTTTGTTTAATATTTTTGTCTACTACTTTCTTTTTATAATATAATAGAAGATATATATTTTATTACTCTTGAAATATTTTTTTATTTTAAATTTTATCCTATTGTTCTCAATAATATTATCTGAAATTTAATGAATAAAATCTCTACTAAATTAATGAGACTTATATAGGCATCGAATAACTTTTGTTTTATGTATTTTTCTTTATTATATTATCCAATATTTAGTATTATTGCATTGTTAATAGAAACTTTTATTAACATATTATTTATTTAAATTTTTGTATGATAATTTTTTTATAATATAATAGAAGATACATATTTTTTTTTATTTTATTATTCTCAATAAGTTTTTCTGAATAAATAGAGTTTTTATTATTAAAAAGAAAAACAAAAATTATTTTAAAAATAAAGAAATTTTAAATTGTTAGTTTTTTATTTTTTGTAATTTTAGTTTTTTATTTTAAAATAATTTTAAAACTCCAACTTGAAACTACTTTCCAATTTGAATGGACAGTTTTGTTTTAATATTTGTTTTGTATTATAAAATATTTTATTATTTTTTAGATATTTAAATTCAAAAACAATAATTAATAACTAATTATTAACTACTTATGTCATCTGGCTTTTTTCTACACTGCCATTTGTCTTAAGGAGAAGGTTTTTTCCTCTCCTTTTAATAATATATAGATATAGATATAGATATAGATTACCCAATTTTTAGTATTATTGCATTGTTAATAGAAACTTTTATTAGCATATTACTTTATTTAATTTTTGTATGCTAATTTATTTTTATAATATAATAGAAGATACATATTGTTATATTTTATATTTTATTCTATTATTCTCAATAATATTTTCTGAATAAATAAACTTTTTATTTTTAAAAAGAAAAATAAAAATTATTAAAAAACAAAGAAATTTTAAATTGGCAGTTTTTTATTTTTTATAATTTTAGTTTTGTATTTTAAAATAATTTAAAAACTCCAAATTGAAACTACTTTCTAATTTGATGGACATTTTTTTTATTTTCATTTTTAATTATAAAATATTTTATTTTATTTTTTTATAGATATTTAAATTTAAAAATAATAACTAATAACTAATTATTAACTACTTATGCCATGTGACTTTTTTCTAGGGTGTCACTTGTCTTAAGGAGAGTGATTTTTCCTCTCCTTTTAAATATATGTATATATATATATATATATATATATAGAGAGAGAGAGAGAGAGAGATAGATAGATAGATAGATTATCCAATATTTAGTATTATTGCATTGTTAATAGAAACTTTTATTAGCATATTACTTTATTTAATTTTTGTATGCTACTTTCTTTTTATAATATAATAAAAGATACATATTTTTTTATTCTACTATTCTCAATAATATTTTCTGTATAAATAAAGTTTTTATTTTTAAAAAGAAAAAAAATATTAAAAAAACAAAGAAATTTTAAATTGGTAGTTTTTTATTTTTATTAATTTTAGTTTTTTATTTTAAAATAATTTAAAAACTTGAAACTATTTTTCAATTTGAATGGACAGTAACCAATTTTATTTTATTATTTTATAGATATTTAAATTCAAAAATAATAACCAATAATTAATTATTAACTAAATAACTAATTATTAACTACTTATGCCATACGACTTTTTTCTAAGCTGTCACTTGTTTTAAGGAGATGACTTTTTTCTCTCCTTTTAATAATATATAGAAGATTTTCTCATTGACTAGTGACTCGCATCCAACCCATCTATAAATACTATAAATAAGAAAGATTACGTAGTCATTTGGACATAATAATGTAAGATTTGAAAAAGGTAATTTTTTGAAGTTAAATTAAAAGAAGTCTTTAAAAATTAAAATTATGTTTGAATATGCATTTCGTTTGAAAATATATTATAGGTTTGTGAGAGTAAACTATTAGTAAAAAATAGGTAAAGACTACTTTTTCAAATTTTAAACTCATCTTCAAAATTTTTTAAAGCTCATCTTCAAAAAGATTAGTTAATTGTATAACCAAACATTGATTTTAATTTTTTTTGATTTTTTTAAATGTCCAAGGCTCTTAAGTAGTCTCAAAATCAGGGATTTCTTTATAAAATATAGGAGATTTCCATACCAACTACGGTTAATAATGTACATTTTTACTTACATGCTACACCCCTATACCAAATTAATTAATGTAATCTTAGCAATCAAAAATTACAACAAGAATATATAATATTTAATATAGTTTAATAATAAGTATATATGTTATACTTATACAAATATCGGGTGTGAATAAATCCTTGCCATAATAATTTATAAAAGCCACAATGAGGTACAATACGGTAGAAAAGAAAAGTACTTATTTAGAGTAATTTTTAGAAGAATTAACCCAAATAGTCGTCTACTCAATACAACAACAACAACAACCCACTCGTGGGATCTGGGGAGGGTAGTGTGTACGCAGACCTTACCCCTACCCTGGGGTAGAGAGGCTGTTTCCAAATGACCCTCGGCATCCTTCCCTCCAAGAACTCCCCACCTTGCTCTTGGGGTGACTCGAACTCACAACCTCTTGGTTGGAAGTGGAGAGTGCTTACCATCAGAGCAACCCACCTTGTCAAAATTTAATAATTTAAATTAAAATAGTCGTTTACTCAATAATTTAAATTAAAAATAGTAGATAAAATTATAATATCTGTATACTTTATTTATTATATATGTATAAATAAATGTATAATGTAAGTAGATGGTTAGAAAAAGTAAACAAACAATATGAGCTAATTTTTAACCAAAAAATTGGAGTTGACGATTCAGATAATTTAACAAGACTTGACCACAGGAGAGTGGAGCCAATTAGGGCGTAGTTAATTTGGGGAGTAAATTCTCACGTGGATGACGCGTGGCTTTCGACATAAAGGTACAACAACAACACTGGGTAGAGAGAGACTGTTTCCAAATGACCCTCGGTATCCTTCCCTCCAAGAACTCCACACCTTGCTCTTGGGTGACTCGAACTCACAACCTCTTGGTTGGAAGTGGAGGGTGCTTACCATCAGAGCAACCCACCTTGTCTAATGTCTAATAAAGGTACACGTACTCTAATTCAGCTCCTCCTTCAGTCCCCGTCCATCCATTATAACGGAGATACCCATCCCTCTTAACATCCATCCACCCATACATTACATATACATACAGTTTTTTTCTTCCCTCAGGAAATCTTAATCTTCTAAACACCATTGTCTAAATCTCTACTTTTTTCACACCGTTGTTCTTGATTCTTGAATTTTACTATGTTTTCCCTCTAAGATTCTGTTCCAATAACCATGGGTGCTTGTACCTCAAAGCCTCCTAATAAACCCAATCCTTATTCCCCAAAAGACTCCCTCGAAATCCTTCCACCACCGGAAACTCCAAACCCGCAGAAGGACAACAATGAAGTAAAAAAGTCACCTTTTTTCCCTTTTTACTCACCTAGTCCCGCTCGTTATTTTCTATCCAAGAAATCTCCTGCCCGTCAGTCTTCTGGTTCTAAAAGTGGTAATTCTACTCCGGCGAGGTTATTTAAGCGGCCTTTTCCTCCTCCTTCTCCGGCAAAACACATAAAGGCTTTGCTTTTGAGGCGGCACGGTAGTGTAAAGCCTAATGCTGCTGCTATTCCTGAAGGAGAGGAAACTGAGGGTGCTAACTTGGATAAGAGTTTTGGTTTTTCTAAGCAGTTTAAGAGTAAGTATGAGGTTGGGGATGAAGTGGGTAGAGGCCATTTTGGGTATACTTGTTCTGCTATTGCTAAGAAAGGTGAACTTAAGGGTCAACAAGTTGCTGTAAAGGTCATTCCAAAAGCCAAGGTCACTCCTTTCTCTCTTTCTTGTTCCTTATGATTATACTGCATTGAAGTATATATGTGCTTTGAATAACTTACATCTCTGATCCTTGAAGTCTGTTGAGAAAAGTTGGTTCTTTTAGGAATTTATTTCCGTTGATTAAAATTGTGTTGGGTTTAAGTTTTGTTCTATCTCTTTCTCTGCCTCACTTCCTTGTGGGGTGGGATGAGTAGATCATCCTCTTGCTCCCTTAATTCTTCCACCGCCCACATGTATTTTAATTCTTTATTTTATTCTGCCCTCTTATCTTGTGAATTTGGGGGTTTTTCACTTAAAACTGTTGTGATTCAAAATCAAAGTTCAAGATTCTTCTGCTACCTTTTTTAAAAAAAATTCAAAATCCCTTTCTTTTTTTGTGTGGCCATAAGCACTCCCTTTCTAGGAAATTGCTTGTAAGTGCTGTGTTAGTCTTGGCTTTTAGTAGTAGCTTTTGTTAAAAATTCCAATTGAAGTTTATTGGGGTCCATGAAATGTTTGAAAAGAGTATAGTGGCTTACACTATTAAATATTGAGGAGTTGGCGAGCATTATAGAATTGTGCAATCTCTTGTCCATTTCCTTTGATGAAAACATAAATCAATTAGCAAACTTGCTTAGTATAGAGTCCCCGGTCTGACTCATAAAGATTTTTACTTTTTGGTTCACAAAATCACCTATGCAAGTTAAACTATTCATATCTTTCTCAGAACTTCAAGGGCTGACTTTCCTATGTGACTGATGCTAGTCACTGCTTTAAAAACTGATGAACATTGTAATAATCAACCCAAAAAAAAAGGAACACTGCATAAGATTATCTTCTCGCTCCAAGAACTCCTCTTTAAAAGGTGCCAGTATCATCACTAGGAAAAAGATATCACTACGATTATGCTAGAACATGACGTACCAAATCAAATGTAATCAGAAATCATGAATCCCGCATGGTTTAGACAGGCCTACACCAAGTGACAAAATTTCAAGCAAGTTGAGCATTTACATAATGACTAACAAACTTTAATCTGATACTTTTGGCCTTATCATTGAGGAGGCTGCAACTGGTATCTTTATATCCCGTTGGTGTTAGAAACTTAACATCGGTTCCTGCAGCCAATATTCTTTTCGCTTTGAGGTGATGACATGACTCACTCTACAACAACAACAACATACCCAGTATGACTCACTCTGTAATATGAAATCTTATTCAGTCACAGGGTGTTTCATATAAGGAAATAATATACAAAATGATCTTATATAATCTTTGAAGGGAAAAATATCATGTCTTAGACCGAATGAGAGATTCAATCACACTGTTATGCTTCATTCTGCTTATCTATAATTATCGAAAAGGTAGATATTTATGTTGGAGGAGCTTCTGCTTTACTAGTAGACAGAAAGACTGTATAAATTCATGAGAATAACTATTTAGGTGCTTAAAAAGATTCTATAGCTGACTACTTTGAGGGACAAAAGAAAAGGTTTTGGTAGTAGATAGGTTTAGTGAAATTTTTCTACATGATCTCATAAGACCATATCATGTTTTGTAGCTTACAGATGGAGTTACATTGTTGCTAACATTTATTTATGACCCGTTATATTTGTAACACTATAATGAATTCACTTTTGGGGTTTTAAGTTTTGACATATGCAATTCTTCACTGTATATCTTACCCTCTTAACAGCTGACTATCAATTTACTCCAATTTTGTTGCCTTTCAGATGACAACAGCTATTTCCATCGAGGATGTTAGAAGGGAAGTTAAAATTTTGCGCGCCTTAACAGGACATAACAATCTGATACAATTCTATGATGCATTTGAAGATCAGGATAATGTCTATGTAGTGATGGAGTAAGATTCTTAACCACACATTAGTGAGATCTAATCTATTTTGCTGTAAGGTTTTTCCTGTCTGTCTTAGTGATGCTTCTGGTCAGGGGATAATTCATGTAAGCTCAACATGGAGGAAAGTTATGGTATTAAGCCACAACTTAGCTACTCAAAGAAAGTGCATGACCCTAAATCTTTATAGCATCAGGCTTTAGAAGAATTTGTTTTGAATCCCCAGCATGGTCTTTTAAGGATATGAAAGTAAGTGAACTCTTGAAAAATTTCTGTTCAGGTTATGCCAAGGAGGAGAGCTCCTTGATAGAATACTTGCACGGTATGTCTTTGGTTAATTTACGGAATTTGACTTCTAATTTATGGATTTGTCTTTTCTAAGTTAACTTTTTGGGTATACTATTTTATTTCCTTCTCATTTCTTTTGGTAGCGGCGGGAAGTACTCAGAAGAGGATGCAAAGGCCGTTATGGTACAGATATTGAATGTTGTTTCATTCTGTCATCTCCAGGGTGTTGTGCACCGTGATCTTAAACCTGAGGTAAACAGATTCCTCAAACTGGCCTTGCAAATTAGAACACTAGTTATACTTTTTTTATTTTCACTAGTTACAAAAGTATCTCATTTTTTCCATGTCCTCTTTCAGAATTTTTTGTTTTCGTCGAAGGATGAATCTTCGCAGTTAAAAGCTATAGATTTTGGCTTATCAGATTTTGTGAGACCAGGTTGGTTTTCATCATGCATATTTGTATGATTTCTTTGTCTTCTCTATACCAATCAAAGAGATATTTGCCTTCTCCATTAAATGCTTTAAATATGATGTATGCAGATGAAAAGCTTAATGACATTGTTGGAAGTGCATATTACGTAGCACCAGAAGTTCTTCACAGATCATATGGTACAGAGGCTGATGTGTGGAGTATAGGTGTGATAGCATATATTCTTCTGTGTGGTAGTCGTCCATTTTGGGCTCGCACAGAGTCTGGAATCTTCAGGGCTGTTTTAAAGGCTGATCCAACTTATGATGAAGCACCTTGGCCTACACTAACTTCGGAGGCTAAAGATTTTGTCAAGCGACTATTGAATAAAGATCCTAGGAAAAGAATGAGTGCTGCTCAAGCATTATGTAAGTGTTTTCTCCTGTGATTTTTTTTTGGCATTCTCTTTCTTTAAATAGCCTCTTCTAATCACCCCCTTGTGCAGGTCATCCTTGGATGCGGAATCACAGTGGTGCAAAACTACCACTTGATGTTCTTATATTTCGACTCATGAAAGCATATATGCGATCATCCTCTTTGCGTAAGGCTGCTTTAAGGGTGTGTATATTATTTAGCTGGAACAATTAATAGAACCTGATATATCTGTCTCTGCCCTTGATAGCTTATCTATTTATTTCTTCCTATCTTTTGGTTTTAGGTTTTGAAATAGTTTATAAGGGTTTTATTCTCAAAAACAAATAGTTTATAAGGTTTTTAAGCCACCTTTCCTTTTTGTCTTTAAATAAATTCTGCAATTACTTTCTTTGGTAAGTTTTTTCGATAAGGTAATCATTTATAGAGGAGCATTGACACTTTCTTTGATAAGTGATAAGGTATTCAACTATAGTGGATAATAAGCAGTAAGCTAGTGCGTCAAAACATAGTTACAAGTTGTGCAGTTCCCCTATCATATCTAACAAGGAATTAATATCCTGTACAAAGACCAGTTTGCACCAAAAAGCTAGCGGAGAAAAAGCTCTAAACTAAAGGATAAGTAGTTCTCTTGTTGCCTTAAAAAAATCTGTTTTTCCTTTCTACCCAGAGAGTACACCAAATAACTTGCTCTGTTCCAGCAAGTAAGGAACTCTTGAGAGGAGAGTGGGATAGTCCAACTCATGCCACGAATGGCAAAAATAAACTCCACAATTGAGAAGTGATGTTGCAGTGAAGAAAATGGTGAGTTTCTTCTTCAAGATGGTCTTCACAGAGGACATCTACTACAGAGTTTGAAAGCCTCTTTGCTGAAGGTTGTTTTGAGTGCAGCAGGCGTCCCTAGCAACTAACCAAGAGAAGCAGGAGACTTTCAGGGGAGTGTTGTTAAAACCAACGATTTGATTTCAAGGCCAAGAAGCAGTGTTGTCATTAAAAGACAGGATTTTGTAGCAAGATTTCACTGAAAAAAGACGCTTTGGGTGTCCTCTAAGGGTTCGGTGAACCTTCTACCCCAATCCGTGCAGTTATGCGGTGTAGAATACAGGATAAATCTCACCAATTACTTATAAAAAAGAAAGATATGTCTCACCCATTATCAGGGATATGTGAGAAAAGAAGCTTATATTGCCATAGGTATTAGTCATCGGGAATGGACAAGTTGCTTTGATTTTGGGGCAGTGCCTGTTCTCCTGAAAAGCAATTCCATTTTTTCATAAAACCTTTTTTAGTTCCAGGGATGTTTTACTATAAGATCTTTACTGTTAGGTACTTCCTTGATTCTGAATTACATAGATTGTAACTGGATAGTCATGGGATCTGTGAAGCTCCTTCCCGTTATCACAAATAAGATACTTACCCAAGGAGAGAGGTCCAGGAATAAACGAATAACCGAAGAGGAAATAACATGATAATTCTTCTGCATTCACGAAGCTGTATAGTTTTCGGTAGTTCTTAGGTCTCGGACGCAGCTGTTGTCCTAATTCATCTTGAAAGTGATGACAATAAAGTCTTACTAGGATAAAAGAAACTAGTCTGGTGAATATATCTGCTAAGCTGGGGGTCTATCCGAAATAGCCTCTCTACCTTCCCAGGGGTAAGGTCTGCGTACACACTTGACACTTCCCTCCCCAGACCCCACTTGTGGGATTCAACTGGGTTGTTGTTGTTGGCGGTGAATATATCTACTAAATCCCTTTTAGCCTGTGAAATTATCTTGATAGATTATTATTCTACGATGGGAAAAGAGATTGAGGCTAAAGTAACTTGTTTTACTTTAAGATCTTTACTGTTAGCTACTTCCTTGAGTCTGAATTACATAGATTGTGACAGGATAGTCATGGGATCTATGAAGCACCTGCCCATTATCACAATAAGATACTTATCCAAGGAGAGAGGTCGAGGAATAAACGAATAACCGAAGAGGATATAACATGATAATTCTTCTGCATTCATGAAGCTGTACAATTTGTCGGTAGTTCTTGGGTCTCGGACGCAGCCGTTGCGCTAATTCATCTTGAACATGACGACACTAAAATCTTTCTAGGATAAAATAAACTAGTTTGGTGAATATATCTGATAAATCCCTTTTAGCCTGTGAAATTATCTTGATAGATTATTATTTCACGATGGGAAAAGAGATCGAGGCTAAAGTAACTTGTTCCTATTGATTTTGTTTCTTCACTCTTTAGCTGTTAGTCTCGATAAGTTCACTTGGACAACTTTCAGGATGCGTATCACTCTTACATGGTTTAGTTTAGATGTTCCGACAAGAAAATCAAATGATATTATGCTTCTTTCTCATATTGTGGGTTCATAAAGCTCTATGTTGTACTCTATTTACCAGAATTCTGAAAGGTGAAAAAGGGAACTCTTTAATTTAATCCCTAGGTATTCGGGATGAAGTTAACCTGATTAATGCTGAATTTTTCTGAAGTTCTATTGATTTATGTAAATTGATATGGTGATTCTGCCTCTTTTATTAGCTCTGATGCTCATAGTCTTGGTACATTTGACTTATACTAATATTTTTGCCTTTGCAGGCAATGTCGAAAACTTTGACAGCAGATGAACTGTTCTACCTGAAGGAGCAATTTGCATTGCTGGAGCCAGACAAAAATGGCAGCATAAAACTAGAAAATATAAGATCAGTTAGTATCTCAACTCTCTCATCTTCAGCTCTTCCGCGTTGTTTGCTAAAGCCTGAAGGTCTTATCTCCTTACTCTTTTTGTGCTATGTAGGCGCTGATGAAATATGGAACAGATGCTATGAAGGAGTCGCGCATTCCGGATTTTCTTGCCTCGGTACTGACATAACTGTCACTTTGTGTGTTTCCCTGCTTCTTCTGTGCTTGTAGCTTATGAATAACTGTTTTTTATGTCATCTTTGACAGCTAAATGCACTTCAATATAGAAAGATGGATTTTGAAGAATTCTGCGCAGCTGCCTCAAGTGTTCATCAGTTGGAGGCATTTGAGCGCTGGGAACAACATGCTAGGTGTGCATATGAAGTTTTTGAGAAGGATGGCAATAGGGCTATTATGATAGAAGAACTTGCATCTGTAAGTTTCCTTACAAATGCCATGTTCTGCTCTCGCGTTTGCATTGTATATGACTTTTTGAGTGTACTGAGTACTTACTGTATGTTTCATGACATGTTTACTGCCTGAAATTGTGATAAAATCTCGCTTTCAGGAACTTGGACTGGGTCCTTCAGTACCAGTTCATGCCGTTCTACATGACTGGATAAGGCATACAGATGGAAAGCTAAGTTTTCTTGGATTTGTGAAATTGTTGCATGGTCCCTCCACTCGAGGACTTGCAAAGGCGCAGTAATATGTGAAACATGCTTTGGAGAATATTGGATGCACCGTGGCTAGACAGTGTGGCTGAGACAAACCTTCAAGCGCTTCAACATTTCAGTTATCTGCCACCTTGCACTGAAGCGTCAAAGACTGACTGGAGTATTTTTGATTCACGGGTTCCACTTTTATAGCACGTATTGATAGCTTTTGTTTACACACCATATAGTGTAAAGATTTCTGATGGTTTGCGGGTGAGCAACATTGTTGATTGGATTTGCAGCTGTTTGTTACTAAGGGGAATGATCCTAGTTGCAACTCCTGCCAACTGGGATTAACAAGATGTAGTTACTACTAGTTATGCCACTTAAATTGGGAATGTGGCACTCAATATAGAAAACATAGGGCCTTAGTTGATTCAATGCTGGAATTGGATGATTTAGTTGATGTATTCTCTATTTGTTGTCCAATTTGAGTCCAGGCTAAAAGTTGCCTGGCTGTTGAATTGTATCCTCTTTCCTATAAGATAACGTGCTTCTGTTTCTGGTGCCTAATTATCTCAACTCCATAACCTAAAGCTGTAAATTTTCTCATCATCTGAACTGAAAAATGTAGCACACCTATCTATTTTAGCATCCAACTAAATATTATTACTAAAAGGTTTCTTTTACTACTAATAATGGACTTTGATGAGCATGAGTTCCTGCTATGATTTGAAGTGGTTGAAAGCAAAGGTTAAATTGGAAATAAAATAACTAAAATAAAGCTGCCTCAAAAAATACATTCCAAAATCAGTGGGAAGCTAATGCACATGGATTTGGCCAGTTAATTTCTGGCTTGAACGTNGGCTGTAAATTTTCTCATCATCTGAACTGAAAAATGTAGCAGACCTATCTATTTTAGCATCCAACTAAATATTATTACTAAGAGGTTTCTTTTACTATTAATAATGGACTTTGATGAGCATGAGTTCCTGCTATGATTTGAAGTACTGAAAGGTTTGAAGTGGTTGAAAGAAAAGGTTAAATTGGAAATAAAATAACTAAAATAAAGCTGCCTCAAAAAATGCATTCCAAAATCAGTGGGAAGCTAATGCACATGGATTTGGCCAGTTAATTTCTGGCTTGAACGTGATAAAGTATTCCCATCACCTATGTTCTTCATACTGTATTTGGAAGTATATATCTATTCCTATTAACTTTAAGGATCAAAGTTTTGAGAATGCTCTGCTTATAACATCAAACGTGATAAAACAAAGGAGACAAACTCATCAACTTTAACAAAGCACATGTTGGTAATTAAAGAGTATTGTGATGATTGCTTCTAGGGGTATACAAATGAAACCGACAAATCGCACCAACCCGATAATCCGAGTCAAACCGAGAAAAAAAATTCCGACTATGGTTTAGTTTGATTTGGTTTGGTGTTGGAAAAAAAACCCGACCATATTTGGTTTGGTTTGGTTTTAACTAAAAAAAGTCAAACTGAAACCAAACAAACCTGATATTATATGTATAGAAGTTTTAAATATATTTAATACATAAAAAAATTTATGGTAGTGTAGTTTATAAATATTTCTTAAGCTTTTTCATAATTTTATCTTTTAACGTATTATTTAAAGGAAAAATGATAATGTATAGCTGCTGTAAAAATAATAGCTGAAAAAATATATAAAATTTATATATTTTTTGTATATATATACATTCTGTATGTTATATACAAAATTTATACAAGTTTTATACACTCTTTGGGTTACCAGATGTAAATAGTTTCTGACGCGGGCTAAAAATGATAATACCCCTTATTTCAAGCTTGGGCTTATAATTTTTGGATGCTCCAATAAGTTTTATAATCCGTAAATGTTAGTAACTCAAATAAATCCTAAACCAAAATCAAATCGATACTAATGCTAATAAAATACATTCAATTCAATTGTATTGTAGATGAAAATAGTGTTGGATATCTATTTTTTAGTTTTTCCATGGTTTAGATAAAATGTATAACTTATTTTTCTTTTAGTGGTTAGTCATGTAAATAATAGTACTTATTAGTCATAATTTTAAATTATGTTTATTTTCATTATGGTTTATTAATAATATTTATTTTATGCGATTTTATTATCTTTATTGTTGAATATATTTTAGTACAATGTCATGACTCATCTCATATTTAAGTTATTTTATTGAAAAATACCTTATATAGTTCTGTCTTACTAGGATTAAAGAAATATTTGGAGCACAAATTTTACGTTTTGTGCTATGAAGACTTTATGAAAAAAAAAACCGAAACCCCCCCAAAACCCGAGAAAAACCGAGATAAAAAAAACCGACTTTTATTAGTTTGGTTTGGTATTTAGATTTAATAACCCGATATAATTGGTTTGGTTTGGTAATTAGAAAATTCGAACCAACCCGACACATGTACACCCTTAATTGCTTCTACTTAATATATAAATAATAATACTATATGAGGTAGCTTCTATAAGTATTATTGGTTCTCTAAAATCCCAAATGATATTTCAGTCATTAAGAAGTAAATGCATTGTCTGTTGAGATTCCAGCATAATGTGCTGAAATTTCATAATGTGTTGTAGTTCCATCATAGCATGCTAAAAGTTTATACGCATGAGCTCCATAATCCAACATATTATGCTTGAACTTTCCGTATTTCCGTATTGTAGTTTCAATGGCTTCGCAAACACAAACTATTTTTCAATTACCAATCCGAAAACTGACTAACCCGTGCTATTTTCACCGGACCAGAAATAAAATGCATTGTCTGTTGAAGTCTTATGTTCCATACTAGCCCGTGCTATCGCACAGACCCAATATATTAAGCATTTTGCTTGTTTTTTTTTCTAAGTTTCCTTTTGCCAATGGAATAGTGCTCCATTTATAGATAAAAAATTGGACTATCATAATCAATAGACTTTTCGATACATCATACAAGATGGTAGGATGGTACAATATCCGTAAAAGAGGACATAAAAAGAATCTATAATCAATTATAAGTAGCGATTACAATCATGTATTATTAATTATAATACCCATAAAATATAGAAAATGTGTATCTTCAAGCAAAGCAACCCGCTGAGAGTAAGCATACAAAAACTTTTGTATGGTTCTTTTTATTAGTGGGAACTCGGGGACAAAAAACACATTTAAGAATTTATCTCCTCTGATCTAGAACCGCGGTGGAAGACAACTGCACAACTTACCATGAAAAACTCAGGGGAGGAAGAATAGAGGCATCATATTGAGAAGTTCTCTTGTCAAAGTTCTAAATGAGAAGTAAAGGACTTATTTTTGGGAGAAGAAAGTGGATTCATTTTTCCTGCAAATTTTCATGTAATCCCTTTTGTCAAGTAAAGTGTATGACATCTGTAAAACTACCATCTCTCACACCTTGAGAAACTTTCAAGAAAAGAAAAGAGATTACAGCTTAGCGGCAGTTTATCAAAATTACATACTCCATCTATCTCAGCAAAAGCACTCAATGCATAGGTGCCATTGCCAGGTTTGATGATAGGAAATGGGAAATGAAATGGAGAGGAATGAATAGGATTTGAGCCAAATATTAGATTATTGGAATAGCAGCTATGTGTTGGAAGTTGTTTAGTCATTACAAGGAAATAGATGCTACAACACTCAAGTGTTTAGCAAGTTTCTGCTGTGCCTTATAGATAAATTCACATCTTAAGTTATCATCTCTAGAGTAAATTTTCTTTATGATCCTTAACTTAGCATTGAGCCCTTGACTGCCTGCACAGTTGCTAGATGGGGTTTNATAAAATTTATATATTTTTTGTATATATATACATTCTGTATGTTATATACAAAATTTATACAAGTTTTATACACTCTTTGGGTTACCAGATGTAAATAGTTTCTGACGCGGGCTAAAAATGATAATACCCCTTATTTCAAGCTTGGACTTATAATTTTTGGATGCTCCAATAAGTTTTATAATCCGTAAATGTTAGTAACTCAAATAAATCCTAAACCAAAATCAAATCGATACTAATGCTAATAAAATACATTCAATTCAATTGTATTGTAGATGAAAATAGTGTTGGATATCTATTTTTTAGTTTTTCCATGGTTTAGATAAAATGTATAACTTATTTTTCTTTTAGTGGTTAGTCATGTAAATAATAGTACTTATTAGTCATAATTTTAAATTATTTTTATTTTCATTATGGTTTATTAATAATATTTATTTTATGCGATTTTATTATCTTTATTGTTGAACATATTTTAGTACAATGTTATGACTCATCTCATATTTAAGTTATTTTATTAAAAAATACCTTATATAGTTCTGTCTTACTAGGATTAAAGAAATATTTGGAGCACAAATTTTACGTTTTGTGCTATGAAGACTTTATGAAAAAAAAAAACTGAAAACCCCCCAAAACCCGAGAAAAATCGAGATAAAAAAAACCGACTTTTATTAGTTTGTTTGGTATTTAGATTTAATAACCCGATATAATTGGTTTGGTTTGGTAATTAGAAAATTCGAACCAACCCGACACATGTACGCCCTTAATTGCTTCTACTTAATATATAAGTAATAATACTATATGAGGTAGCTTCTATAAGTATTATTGGTTCTCTAAAATCCCAAATGATATTTCAGTCATTCAAAAGTAAATGCATTGTGTGTTGAGATTCCAGCATAATATGCTGAAATTTCATAATGTGTTGTAGTTCTATCATAGTATGCTAAAAGTTTATACGCATGAGCTCCATAATCCAACATATTATGCTTGAACTTTCTGTATTTCCGTATTGTCGTTTCAATGGCTTCGCAAACACAAACTATTTTTTAATTACCAATCCGAAAACTGACTAACCCGTGCTATTTTCACCGGACCAGAAATAAAATGCATTGTCTGTTGAAGTCTTATGTTCCATACTAGATAAAAATTGCCCGTGCTATCGCACGAACCCAATATATTAAGCATTTTGCTTGTTTTTTTTCTAAGTTTCCTTTTGCCAATGGAATAGTGCTCCATCTATAGATAAAAAATTGAACTATCATAACCAATAGACTTTTCGATACATCATACAAGATGGTAGGATGGTACAATATCCGTAAAAGAGGACATAAAAAGAATCTATAATCAACTATAAGTAGCGATTACAATCATGTATTATTAATTGTAATACCGATAAAATATAGAAAATGTGTATTTTCAAGCAAAGCAACCCGTTGAGAGTAAGCATACAAAAACTTTTGTATGGTTCTTTTTATTAGTGGGAACTCGGGGACAAAAAACACATTTAAGAATTTATCTCCTCTGATTTAGAACCGCGGTGGAAGACAACTGCACAACTTACCATGAAAAACTCAGGGGAGGAAGAATAGA
>AWOL01S0180961.1:28255-41786 GCA_000715115.1 Nicotiana otophora
TATCGGGTTGCACACCGCAACAATATTGGATCGGGCTACACACCACAGCAATATAACGCTTGGGCTGAAGGAGCCCCTCCGGAGTCTGCACACCCCCAGTGAGCGCAGTCGACTGTGATATCGTACTATGCCCATCTGTCCCGGTTGAAGATGTACCTACGTCCCGGTTGTAGCTGCCCCTTATTTGTGGTAGCTTTAGATCTATAAAACTCTGTTTATGTACTATTAAAACAGACTATGTATTTATTTCATTTCCGCTTTGTAAGCTCTATTCTTAGAAGCTCATGATTTGTACTACCAGTTCTTGGGGAATGTATAAGATTCAGATATTTCTTTACTTTATCGCCTTATTAATTGTTATTGGAAGTTGTTAGAGGTTAATTGGCTTACCTAGCGGGTTGGGTTAGGTGCCATCACGACTAGTGGATTTAGGGTCGTGACATGAAATCTATCTTTGGACGATGCGAATAATGTCCTTAGACCATGATGTCCTCGGACATGAATCATATATAAGGGATTCGCAAGCCATGGCCATGAGGATGGTGCCGTTGGACTATGACGCCTTTGAATAATGATGTGCATCTTTGAGATCCTTAGGCCATGAAATGGTGTCCTTATGCCATGGAGATGATGCCTTCGGACAATGACACCTTCCGATAGTGTGGCGATCTTTCCGCCCATTAGATGCTAGGATAGAGCAGTATTTGATTGTTCAACAAGGAAGATAAGCAGTGCTTAGCCATATGCAGATAACGAAGTCAAGGCTTAGCCTTAGGCAAGAATGGAGTCATAGCATTAGCCTCATGCAAACGGAGGAAGGAAGTTCTTAGCCTTATACGAGTAAGAGGGAGGCGCCTCGCCCTATGCATATAGTCAGGGCAATGCTTAGCCTCATTCAAGTAGGAGGGTGATGCTTGGCCCCTATGCAAATAGTAAGGTAACTGCTTTAACCCTATGCAGATGTGGAGGCAGTGCTTAGCCTCATGCACGTCGGAGGGCGGTGCTTGGACCTATGCAGATGTGGACACAGTGCTTACCCCGATGCAGATAAAGAGGGAAGTGCTTATCCCTATGAAAGTGTGAAGGCAAAGCTTGGCCACATTTAAGTAGGAGAGCCGTGCTTAGCCCGATGCATATAGTAAGGGCATCGCTTAGCCCTATGTGGATGAAGTCAATGCTTAGCCTTATACAACAATAGAAGCAGAGCTTTGTCTCATACAAATGCAAGGGAGGAAAGCAATTCATAGCTCGACACATTTAGGCTTGGTAGCATCAATCCATGTGAAGATAGTGATCTCATCATATATCCTTTGTTGATATTTCTGATAGTATTGCATGTGTTATTCCTATATTCAAAGAAAAAATGTAAGTTGAGGGAGTAGGTAGATCCATGCTACTGAATCCATATTCCATCCTTGCCTCTAGCTTTGCTTTCTAAACTTGACACTTCTATGCTTTGAACCTGCCCGGATAGCATTTTGCTATTACAAAGATTTGAGTTTTCAAATTATGCATTGTTTGCAATTGGTCAGTCGTAAAGAATGTAATTGTTACTAATATGTGATAATTCATAAAAATAGATAGCCTTTTGTTGAATCATAAATCGTGGCACGCATTGATACATTGCAACTATCACACCCCAATCTTGGGAGGTGCGACCGGCACACGACGCCCAAAGGCCCGTGCGAACCAGCTCGTGCTCTTTCATTTTTTTGTTCATAAGCAAACTAGGCCGTTGAGGGCTCCAAGTGATAATCACCAAAGTTAAAAATGAATACAACTGATTAACAAGGACAACATTGGCATCTTATAAATCACAACTATTCTTAACAAAATCATAACTGCCCCTTTTACACAACATACAACCAAACTCTAGCCTGTAAGCCTCTAAGAGTACCAAAAGACACATACACGTACAGAACTAGGTCAGGATAGGGCTCCACCCTTACACAAAACATTTACAACATTTGCCTTCGTACCTATCGACTTCTGGACAACTACTCCAAAGAAATGGAGAGCAACAACCAACAACTGAACTGTGCACCTACAAGGGATGGACGTCACCGTGTCTATCTGTACCTGTGGGCTTGAACATAGTCCCCAAAAAGAAGGGGTGTTAGTACGGATAATATATTGAGTATGTACGACTATGAAACACAAGCAACTCAGAGTAACAACATTAGAAATATGAGTATGTGATTCCAGCCTGAATACCGTAGAGATGCTACCGGAGAAGTAAACTAAACCGTGGAAACCTAGGGACCATAGATCATGAATGCATGCAACATTTGTAAAACCATGCCTCTCATTAAGACCATATATTATTTGATACTATACATATATATATTCATATCTTTAGTCACACTTTGTGGCAAATTGCCATCACTATGTACTCGGCCTCGTAGATCAATCGGTCGTACCCGGCCTCAAGAGGTCTCGGTTGTACCCGGTCTCAACAAAATTTGGTGTAGACAGCCTTAAGAGGACTCGGTAGCCTCACATCACACATCATCGTACCTGGCCACACATGGGCTCGGTAATATCTCATATCATGCCTCAACATACCTAACTGATCAGTGGTTGCACAATCGGTGTCGTACCTGGCCGACTATAATACGGCTCTGTAGAGTGAAAATAGATACATACATACATACATATATATATATATATGTGTGTGTGTGTGTGTGTGTGTGTGCGTGTGTAAGTGCAATGCAGTAGCAGTTTCAAGAGATAACAATTTTTAAACTTTAAAATGAATCATACTTTTCGACCACAGGGTACCAACCGGAACAATGTAGATTTTAAGAGACATATTACTAGCAACAATGCACAAGAACAAGATAACATCACTGAGAGGGTTTAGAACAACTAAACCTTACAGAATAGGAGTCATTTAAGAAAAAGGAGAGACCTACACTAATTCATGCCAAGAAAGAAGATTTCCCTACATACCTTGTTGAAGAGCTAACTTTACTTCTATGGTGGTTAATTTTGCCTTTAATGAACCTTCAGAATCAATGCCACCAGACGATCGGGGTTATAGCGACGTCTTCAAGCTAAATCTTGCCCAAATCCAGATTCACCTTCGATTTTGCCTTAATTTGCTAGGAAATTCTAAAGGGACGTAGAGAGTATTTAAAAGGAATTGTTCTAATGATACTTCTAAGAATGAAAGAGAAATAGCCTTACTGTCATCTTATATTATTGCCAAGCATAGGCATTTTTGCCACTCCCACATGCAAAAATGGATCGTCTCACCCCGGTTGTTGCACCTAGTGAAATACTTGGTGCAAACCTACTGACACGCGTGACCACCTTCTAGCTTTGAACGTGCCTCCAGCTGATTGGTAGTGCTAGAATCCATACTTATCACACTTTATTTAAGTGTGTGTGGTGTAACATCATCCTCCCTTTCGGAATATTCATCCTCGAATATTGAATCATGGCTCATCGTGATAGTTATATTGTTGCCTTCCATTGTGGGAAATATATGGGGGTACCTAGATTTCATATCTTCTTCATCTTCCCACGTCTTTTCTTCCTTATTCTTATTCCTCCAAAGTACTTTAACTGAAGCCACTTCTTTGGTTCGCAACTTACGGATCTGTTGATCTAAGATAGCCACCGGAATTACATCTTAAGATAGGTCTTTTGTACCTTGGATATCTTTAACAAGGGTAACACGGGATGAATCGCTTAAGCACTTTGGGAGCATAGACACGTGGAATACCGGATGTATCGCTTCGAATTTCGGGGGCAGCTTGAGCTCGTAAGCCACATGACCGAGATTCTTTATAATTTGATATGGTCCAATATACTGGGGGCTGAGTTTGCCTCTTCTACTAAATCTCATCACGCCTTTCATAGATGATACCTTCAAGAACACCTAAACTCCTACCGCAAACTCTAAATCTCGCCGCCGATTTTCTAAGTATGATTTCTGTCTGCTTTGGGCAGCCAACAATCGATTTTGAATTAGCTTCACCTTCTCTACAGCCTGTTGTACCAGCTCTGGCCCAAACAACTTTCCTTTGCCCACTTCGAACCAGCCAATAGGAGATCTACGCTTTTGCCCTTATAGGGCCTCATATGATGCCATTTTAATAATGGCATGGTAGATGTTGTTGTAAGAAAATTTGATGAGGGGTAGATGACCCTCCTAATCTCCCTTGAAGTCTAGAACACATGCAAGTAACATGTTCTCGAGCGTTTGAATAGTGCACTCAGCTTGGCCATCGGTTTGTGGATGGAAAGTTGTGCTAAGGTTGATCTTTGTTCCCATTCCTTCCTTTTTGGAATGATCTATAGAAGTTATCTTTAAACTGGGCACCTCTGTCTGATATGATGGAAACCAGAATCCCATGGAGTCGAACTATCTCCTTAATGTATATCTTAGCATAATCTTCAACTAAGAAGGTAGTCTTAACTGGTAGAAAGTGAACTAACTTGGTGGGTCGATCCACGATAACCCATATAGAGTAAAACTTTCGGCGTGATCGTGGTATCTTGATAACAAAATCCATGTTAATAACTTCCCATTTCCAGGTCGAAATTTTCATATTCTATAGCAACCCTTCTGGTTTCCCATCGTACCCCGGATGAACAGAATACCGGGACTAATGAATATCTGCCATGATTGTTTCTCAGAGTTTCCCTGCATAGGGAACACACAACTGTTCCTTGTGTCTAAGGACTCTATCCTGGGTTAGCTCGAATACTTGATTCTTCTGAGATAGAACGCTTTCCCTTATTTTCACCAAGGTTGGATCTTCAAATTGTCGTGCTTTAACTTCGGCCACTAGCAAAGATTCGGCAAGATTTCTAACTGTGACTGCTCCGCTGCTGATATCAATCAACTGCACGCTTAGGTTTGCCAGCCAACACAAATCTTTAGTCATCTCAAACTTCTTCCCTTCCAGATTTCATACGCTACCCATGGACTTCCGACTTAGTGCATTAGCTACAATGTTTGCTTTCCCGTGATGGTATAAAATATCAACATCATAGTCCTTTAACAGTTCAAGCCATCTTCGCTGCCTCAAATTTAAATCTTTCTGCTTGAATACATACTTCAAGCTCTTGTGGTCGGTGAATATATCAACATGAACTCCATACGAGTAGTGACACCATATCTTTAAGTCAAATATAACAGTTGCTAGCTCTAAATCATGAGTTGTGTAATTTTGGTTGTGCCTCCTTAGTTGCCTCGAAGCATAAGCGACAACTTTCCCGTGTTGCATTAGAACAATACCTAATCTTACTCTAGAGGCAACACAATATATCACGCACCCCTCGGGTCATTCAGGGAGGGTTAGGACTGGTGCCGAGGTTAACCTATCCTTTAACTCTTGAAAGCTCTTCTTGCAAACATCGGTCCATTGGAATTTTGGTGTCTTGTGCGTCAACTTTGTTAACGGAGGGTCTATAGATGAGAAATTTTCCATAAACCTTCGATAGTAACCGGCCAAGCCCAAGAAGCTGCGTACTTCGATAGGAGTCGTGGTCCTTGGCCAACTTTTAACCGCTTCAATCTTTTTATCATAAACCTTGATTCCTTCACTGGATACTCTGTGCCCAAGATGAAAACTTTGCGTACAACGTGTGATCCCGGAGTGTGCGCAAAACTATCAGTTAATGTTCTGTGTGCTCTTCCTCGGATCGAGAATACACCAGGATATCATCTATGAACACGATCACAAACGTATCCAGGTACGACCTGAATACTCGATTCATCAGATTTATGAAGGTTACCGGTGCATTAGTTAGGCCAAAGAATAAAACAAGAAACTTGTAATTGCTATATCGGGTCCGAAAGGCTGTCTTCATGACATCTTCTCCCTTGATCCTTAAGTGATGGACCAATCTTCAAGAAATACTTAGCACCTTGCAATTGATCTAACAAATCATTGATTCTTGGATGTGGATACTTGTTCTTGATGGTTACCTTATTCAGCTGTCGATAATCAATACACATCCATAACGAACCATCTTTCATTCGAACAAATAACACTGAGGCTCCCTACGGAGAGGTACTGGGTTGGATAAATACCTTGTTAAGAAGGTCCTTCGGCTGATCTTTTAATTTTCTCAACTCGGTGGGAGTCATCCTGTATGAGGGAATCGATATCGGCTGCGTATCGGGTGCTACTCAATAACAAACTCAATATCCCTCTTAGGTGGAATACCCGGGATCTCATAAGAGAACACTTTGGGGAACTCACTTGTGATCGGTACCGACTGAAGGGTGGGAGGCTTTGCCTCCATATCTTTCACCCGTATCAAATGATAGAAACATACTTTTGTGATCATCTTCTGGACCTTAAGGTAAGAAATAAACTTCCCTTTTTGCATTGCACGATTGCCCTTCCATTCGATAGCAGGTTCTCCCGAAAAGTTAAAATGAACAACTTTCTTCCAACAATCCACTATAGCATAACAAGAATCCAACCAATCCATGCCCATGATAAAATCAAACTTTATCATTTTCAATTCATTCAAATCGGCCAAGGTATAGTGATCATGAATCATCACATCACAATCTCGATTCGCCCGCCTAACTATCACGGATTTGCCCACGGGTGTGGACACCTTGAATGGTTGACGCAAACATTATGGTTTCTTACCACAGCTACTAGCAACAAATGGGGAAATTCATAACAAAGTGGATCCTGGATCTATCAGAGCATACATATTAAGGGAGAATACGGATAGTATACCTGTGACCACGTCGGTTGATGACTTTAAATTCTTACGACCTGATAATGCATAGATGTGAGTCTTTAGTTTCCTACCTAGGCTAGATGTTCCACTTCTACCTCTACCCCTTCCCATCGGCAGTTGTATACCTTGCTCACAAGGGTGCACTGTCGATGAAGAAGTTGTTGCACATCCTGCAGGTGGTATCACGCCATCTGCATTTCTTGCTGGGAAAAGGCAGATGATGTCACCAGGCTGCCCACAAGAATAGCACAAATCTTAACCCTGACGACAATGACTAAAATGATTCCTACCACACCAGCCACAATGCGGCACCGATGGCCTCATCTTACTAGGGCCTCCACTAAATTCTGAGTTCTGACCTCGGGAATTTTGATTTTGAGCAGAATAGGTGATCCGACCACGGCTCTGATCTTGAAACGGTGATGTCTCACTTGTCATCGGATGGGATGGATATCGGTGAAATGGGGAGTCTAAACTCACCTCGTGACTTTCCCATGTCACTTGCAGATCGGGCTCTCTTATGTTATCCCTGATCATGCTCTCGAGCAGCTCGTTGTTGCCTTTTTTGATCCTCTAATCTTTGTGCATAGGCTTTTATATGAGCAATATCCATGTTCATACTCAAAGAAGGAGTGGTGCATTCATCGATCAACTATGGTCCTAGTCTATCCACGAATCAATGTACACTATCACTCATCTCTGCTACAATTAAAGGAGCATACTTAGGCAAGGAGTTAAATTTTATGTTTTACTCCTGAACACTCATGTTACCTTGTTCCAATCGTAAGAATCCATCCTTCTTAGCTTGGCGGAGTTCAATAGGCAAATACTCCTCCAGGAAGACTTCCGAAAACTCTTTCCATCTAACCGGTGGGGCAAGAGGTCCCCTAGACTGATCCCATGTCTCATACCAAGTCACAGCAACATCCCACAATCTATATGAGGCAAGCTCCACAGACTCTGTATCGATGGCATACATAACACGTAAGGTCCGCTGCATTTGGACTAAAAGGTTCTGCGGATCTTGGTTGGGGTCTATTCATGCGAACAACGCGGGGTCCAAATTTATTAAATCCCAGACTCTCGTTCGGACTGCCCTATCCGAGGTGGAGGGGGTTTGACATTAGGCCTGACAGGCCATAAATTGAGTCAACAGCTGCATTGCATTTCTCATTTCTAAATCCTGCTCGGGAACAACCGGGGGAGGAATAAGGGGTGCATTAACTTCTCTGGGTTGATCTGGGGGTGGTAGTGCTGTCCTCGGAACCTGAGTTCCAACCTTATCATGGGGTCCATGTTGACCCATAGGGGCAGGTGGCACCTAGCTGGTACCTTCTACTGCTCCTTCATTTAGTCCTTGAACAAGTGCTTGACGTCTCGTGGTAGGCATCACTATTAATATAAATAAGATGGAAATTTGAAGCGAATACTTATGACTCAGCTCTATCGCACGATCTAGATCATAAAAAAAGGTATTCATCTTGCATATCCTATAGCCTCCTACTTATATGTATGGTGCACCACATACCCATAAATAAGACTCTACTAGATACGGCTTGCAGACTCTCAAGGACACGACATGGTCTGATACTAAGTTTATCACACCCCAAGCTTGGGAGGTGCGACCAGCACATGACGCCCGAAGGCCCATGCGAACCAACTCGTGCTCTTTCATTTTTTGTTCATAAGAAACCTAGGTCGTTGAGGCCTCCAAGTGATAATCACCAAAGTTAAAAATGAATACAACTAATTAAAAAGGACAACATTGGCATCTTATACATCACAGTTGTTCTTAACAAAATCATAACCGCCCCTTTTACACAACATACAACCAAACGTTAGCCTGCAAGCCTCTAAGAGTACCAAAAGACACATACACGTACACAACTAGGTCGTGACAGGGCCCCACCATACCCAAAATTCTTACAACATTTGATTCCTTACCTATCGACTTCTGAACAGCTACTCCGAAGAAGTGGAGAGCAACAACCAATAGCTGAATAGCGCACCTACTTGGGATGGGCATTACCGGGTCTATTTGTACTTGTGGGCATGAACATAATGCCCAAAAAGAAGGGACGGCAGTACGAATAATGTACCGAGTATGTAAACTACTAAATAAAAGCAACTCAGCGTATCAGCATAAGAAATGTGAGTACGTGATTCCAGCCTGAATATTGTAGACATGCTATCGGGGGTGTAAACCAAATCGTGGAAAACTAGGGACCATGGATCATAAATGCATGCAACGTTTGTAAACCCGCGCCTCTCACTAGGGCCATACGTTATTTGATATTATACATATATATTCATATCTTTAGCCACACTTTAGGGTAAAGTTTCATTACTCCCTACCCGGCCTCGTAGAGGACTTGATAGTACCAAACCTCAGGGGGTCTTGGTTGTCCCAGTCTCAACAAAACTCAGCGTAGCCGGCCTCAAGAGGACTCGGTATCCTCACATCACGCATCATCATACCCAGCCACACATGGGCTCATTAATATATCATATCATGCCTCACGATACCTAACTTATCAGTGGTTGCATAATAAGTGTTGTACCAGGCTGACTATAGCGCAGCTCGGTAGAGTAAAAATAGATACGTATATATATAAGTGCAATGCAATAGATGTTTCAAAAGATAACAACTTTTTAAGTTTAGAATTAACCATACTCTCTGATCACGAGGTACTAACCAGAACAATGTATATTTTAAGAGACATATTACCAGTAACAATGCACAAGAACAAGATAACATCATTGAGAGGGTTTAGAATTACTAAACCTTACAGTACAGGAGTCATTTAGAAAGAAGGAGAGACACACACTAACTAATGCCAAGAAAGAAGATTGCCCTACATACCTTGTTGAAGAGCTAACTTTACTTCTATGGTGGTTAATTTTGCTTTTAATGAACCTTCAAAATCAATGCCACCAAACGATGGGGGTTACAGCAACGTCTTCAAGCTTAATCTTGCCTAAATCTAGATTCACCTTTGATTTTGCCTTAAATTGCTAGGAAATTCTAAAGGGGCGTAAAAAGTATTTGAGAGGACTTGTTCTGATGATACTTCTAAGAATGAAAGAGAAAGAGCCTTACTATAATTTTATATTGTTACCAAGCATAGGAATTTTTGTCACTCCCACATGCAAAAAGTGGTCACCCCGCCCCGGTTGCTGTGCCCGGTGAGACACTTGGCATAGACCTACTGATACATGTGATAATCTTCTGGATTTGAATGTGCCTCCAACTGATTGGTCATTCTATAAACCATACTTATCACACTTTATTTAAGTATGTGGGTTCTAACAGCAAGTCCTTATTTCGGATATGATTGTGAGGACTCCGTCAAAATTTGAGTTCTGCTCCAGTTCTGACGGATCGGCTCTGATATATTTTTCAAATAATACTCTTCTGGTGACCCCTAGTACCACAATATTGGATCTGATTCAAAGTTTCCCTAATACTCGATCATGGAGGGAAAGAGAAATTTTATTATCATGTGACCAAACCCACAGGGTTGCCTACGTATCCCCTCTTAAACGGAAATTAGGTCAAGCATAGTTCATGTTACATCAAGAAGAAAGTGCAAATACAATCTTAGACATAATATCTTTTGACGACATATAAATTGATAGGATTTGGCCATATCTCTTCATACATTTCTGCTAGTACAAGTGCACCCCCTATAAGCACTAGGTGAACCACGTAAGGACCCTATCAATTTGGCAAATATTAACCCTTCGCCTCATCCTTATGTGGGAAGATTCACTTTAGAACCAGTTTCCCTATTTTAAACTATCTTGGTCATATCTTCTTGTTGAAAGCCTTTGCCATTCTATTCTAGTAAATTTGACCATGACACACTGCATTCACTCTTTTCCCATATTGAGAGCCAACTGATCATACCAGTTCTGTACCCATTCTGTATCACTTAGCTCAACTTCTTGTATGACCCGTTAGGAAGGGATTTTTACCTTAGTGGGTATAGAAGCTTCGGTACCATAAACAAGTACATAAGTAGTTTCCCCAATTTATGTTCAGACCATAGTGCGGTATCCAAGTAGAGAAAATGGCAACTTCCCATGCCAATGTTTGTAGTTGTCTATCATCTTCCTTAATATTTTCTAAGTATTCTTGTTGGCAGCTTCTAAAGCTCCATTCATCTGAGGCATGTATGCATTAGAATTGCATTGCTTGATCTTGAAATTCTTGCACAAGGTCTGCACCAAATCACTATTGAGGTTGGTGGCATTATCAGTGATGATAGATTCAGGAACCCTAAATTTGTAGACGATATAATCTCGGACAAAATCCACTACGGGCTTCTTTGTCATAGCTTTGTAGGAGGTGGCTTCGACTCATTTGGTGATGTAATCAATGGCTGCTAAGATACATTTGTGTCTGTTAGAGGTGGCAAGCATGATCATGCCAATACAATTCATGCCCCAAATGGCAAGGCCAGGGCGAACTTGTCATATTGAGTTCATTAGGCAGAACTCATATCATGTCATAATGTAACTAGCACTCATCATGCTTCTGTGTGTACTTGATGCAGTCAATTTCCATAGTCATCCAAAAGTATCTCGTCCTCAATATCTTCTTAGCTAGAACGAACCCATTCATGTGGGGTTCACATGTTTCGGTATGTATTTCTTCGAACAGTCTAGATGCGTGTTTGGAATTGACACATCTTAGCAACCTAGATCGGGATTCCTTCTGTATAGATAATTCACACCAAAAGAAATGATTAGCTAATCTTCGTAATGTGTGTTTTTGAGTGTGTGTGGCACTTTCTGCGTATTCCCTCTTTCCAAGTACTCCCTGATGTCGTGAAACCATGGCTTCTCATCAAATTCTTCTAGAACATGGACACAGTAGGAGGGATTCTTATGGATCTCTATCGAGATGGGGTCAATATAATTCTTATCTGGATGTTGTATCATGGAAGACAATGTGGCAATGCTCCTGCAAACGCATTCTGAATTCGGTGAACAAGCCTGAATTCTATCTTTGCAAATCTCTTGATAAATCCTTGCACACAATGGAAGTATGGTAGTATCTTGGTATTCTTGGTGGCCCATTCTCTGAGTACCTAATGTATAAACAGGTCTGAATCTCCTATCACCAATATTTCTTAGATGTTCATGTCAATGGCCATCCTAAGTCCCAGAATGCAAGCCTCATATTCTGCCATATTTTTAGTGTATGGGAATCTGAGCTTGGCGGATACCAGATAGTGTTAGCCGGTTTTTGATACCAGGACAACTCTGATGCCTACTCCTTTGAAGTTGGCAGCTCCGTCAAAAAATAATCTCCACACATCATAAGCTCCATCAATGTCTCCCCTATGATTGATACTTCATCGTCGAGAAAATACATCTTCAGCGGTTTGTATTCTATGCCCACGAGATTTTTTGCCAGATGATCGTCCAATGCTTTCCACTTGACTACCTTTTGAGTCACATAAACGATGTCGAACTCACTCAGCAATATTTGCCACTTTGCCAACTTGCCTGTGGGCATATATTTCTGAAAAATGTACTTCAAAAGGTCCTTTCTTGATATGAGGTATGTATTGTATGCGCAGAAATAGTGTCTCAGATTTTGTGCTATCCATGTCAAAGCATAGCAAGTATGTTCCTATAAATAATATCGAGCTTTAAAGGGTGTGAACTTCTTACTCATATAGTACATGGCTTGCTCTTTCCTTCCGGTCTCATCATGTTGTCCCAAGAGGCATCCAAATGCTTTGTCCAACATGGACAGGTATAGCAGTAGAGGTCTCCCGAGCTCCGGTGGGACTAATACAGGAGGTTTTGGACAAATACTCCTTGATTTTGTCGAAGGCCTTTTGACATTCCTCGGTCCAACTTATTGCGGCATCCTTTCCCAACATCTTGATGATTGGTTCACCTATCACCGTTGACTGCGTTGTGAAAGAGGTGATGTAGTGGAGATGACCCAAGAAGCTCATCACATCTTTCTTGTTCTTAGGTGGCGGAAAAACTTAGATGGCTTTAATCTTTGGTGGATCTAGCTCGAGACTTCGGCGACTGACAATGAAACCTAGTAGATTCCTGGCAGGGACCCCGAAGGCACATTTTGAGTGGTTCAGGATCAAATTATATCTCCGTAGGCAGTCAAAAAACTTTGTCAGATCTTTTATGTGATTTGAGGCAATTTTAGACATACCTGTTTTTGTATGTTCTTCATATCTTCTTGTTGATTCATAGCTTCCATATCTTCTTGTTGATTCATAGCTTTCCTGTATTTTTATCTTTTTTATGGAGTGAGAGAGTAGAGAGAAGTATTTGGATGCCTGAATGCAGCCTGTTTTTTATTCATAAACAAAAGGATATTTAAAGATTACAAAATGACTCTTACTATTCATGAACGACCTTTACTGTTCATGAAATTGACTCTTACTATTCATGAACGACCTTTACTGTCCATGAAACTGACTCTTACTATTCATGAACGACCTTTACTGTTCATGAAACTGACTCTTACTTTTGTAAAGTAAAGAACTATTTACTTTACGACTTTTACAAAAAACAAAATAACATTAAAGAAAAGAAAAGAATCTGATAAATCTTTTACTTTATCTTGTCTGCCATAGNGTTTTTTATTCATAAACAAAAGGATATTTAAAGATTACAAAATGACTCTTACTATTCATGAACGACCTTTACTGTTCATGAAATTGACTCTTACTATTCATGAACGACCTTTACTGTCCATGAAACTGACTCTTACTATTCATGAACGACCTTTACTGTTCATGAAACTGACTCTTACTTTTGTAAA
>AWOL01S0180996.1:0-11721 GCA_000715115.1 Nicotiana otophora
TTTTGTACGACCCGATATACTGGGACTCAGCTTACCCTTCTTCCCAAAATGCATAACACCCTTTATCGGCGAGATCCTCATAAAACCCAATCACCAACCTCAAATTCCAGATCACGACGTCGTACATTGGAATAAGACTTTTATTTTCTTTGTGTCATCCTCAGTCGCTCTTGTATAACTTTCACCTTCTCAATGGCTTGGTGAATCAAATCTGTCCCATATAAATATGTCTCACCGACTTGGAACCATACAACTGGTGATCTACATCTCCTACCGTACAATGCCTCGTACGAGGACATTTTAATACTTGAATGGTAGCTATTATTGTAGGCAAATTCTATGAGTGCCAGATGATCATCCCAATTCTCCTTGAAATCTAGAACACATGCTCTTAGCATATCTTCAAGTGTCTGAATGGTACGTTTAACCTACCCGTCAGTCTGCGGATGGAATGTGGTGCTTGGATTCACTTGTGTGCCTAAACCCTTCTGAAAAGACCTCCAAAAGTTAGCTGTAAATTGATCTCCTCTGTCTGATATAATAGATACTAGCACACCATGAAGCATAACAATCTCCTTGATATAAAACATCGCATAATCTTCAACCGTGTAAGTTGTCTTAACTGGCAGAAAATGAACATATTTTGTAAGTTGATCAACTATCACGAAGATGGAGTCAAACTTATGATAAGAGCGAGGCAATCCAATAATGAAGTCCATATTAATCACCTCCCATTTCTAGGTCGGAATCTCTATATTCTGAATCAATCCACTGGGTATTTTATGCTCGATCTTTACTTTACTTGTTGACAATTAAGACAATAGGCTACAAATTTGACAATAGAACTCTTCATGTTATCCACCAATACTGCTCCATAACGTCATGATACATCTTTGTCTTGCCGGGATAGATGGAATATCGGGACTGATGAATCTCAATCATAATCTTTTCTCGCAACCCTGCCACATTAGGCACACATAATCAGACCTGGTATCTCAATGCCTCATCTCCTCTGATCTCAAAAGCACATAATTTTACACTACTGAATGCTCTATCTCAATCGTACTAAGGTAGGATCTTCATATTGCTGTTCTTTTACCTCGGCTACCAAAGATGATTCTGATGTATTCTGCACAGTAACACCTCTGGCATCAGAGTCTAACAATTTGATTCTCATATTGGCTAGATGGTGAAGCTCTTTAGTCAACCCATATCTATCTGCCTCAATGTGTACTAAGATTCCCACTGACTTACGATTGGGAGCGTCTCCACAACATTAGCTTTACCGGGATGGTACAATATCTCGACATCGTAATCTTTCAGTAATTCGAGCCACCTACACTGCCTCAAATTCAACTTCTTCTGCTTGAAGATGTATTGTAAACTATTGTGATCTGTGTTGATGTCAACATGGACACCGTATAAGTAGTGCCGCCATATCTTCAAAGCATATATTACTGCAACCAATTCCAAATCACGAGTCAGGTAATTCTTTCATGCTTCTTCAATTGTCTTGATGCATAAGCAATCACCTTCCCACATTGCATCAATACACACCCCAAACCTATACCTGAGGTATCACAATATACCACATAACATTCTGTTCCTTCTGGGAGAGTGAGAACTGGCGCAGATGTCAATCGATTCTTTAGCTTCTGAAAATTATGTTCACAAGCATCAGACCACTAGAACTTGGTAGTTTTCTGTGTTAACTTAGTCAATGGTGCTGATATAGAGGAAAACCCTTCTATAAACCGCCTATAATATCCTGCTAGCCCCAAGAAGCTGCAGACTTCTAACGGTGTTGTAGGTCTCGGCCAATTCTTCACTGCATCGATCTTCTGAGTGTCGACACTAATACCCTCATCAAATATCACATGGCCAAGGAATGCTACTGAGTTTTTCCAGAATTCATATTTGGAGAGCTTAGAATATAACTTATGATCCTGAAGGGTCTGTAATACTATCCGTAAGTGGCCCGCATATTCCGCCTCCGAACGAGAATACAACAAATTATCATCAATGAGTACGATCACGAACACATCAAGAAAGGGCCTCCTGGATACACTGTTCATGAGATCTATAATAGCTGTTGGGGAATTTGTTAGCCCAAATGACATCACCAAGAACTCAAAGTGCCCATATATTTTCTGGAAGGCCGTCTTTGGAATATCCTTCTCCTTAACCCTCACCCGATGATTCCCTGAACATAAGTTAATCTTGGAGAAATACTTGGAATCCTGGAGTTGGTCAAATAGGTCGTCAATACTTGGAAGTGGATACTTGTTCTTTATAGTAAACTTATTCAACTATCGATAATTGATACACATCCTTAACGACCCATCTTTCTTCCGCACAAACAAGGCTGGCGCACCCCAAGGTGAAGTGCTAGGTCTAATGAATCCATTATCCAGCAAGTACTTCAACTGCACCTTCCACTCTCGCAACTCTGCCGGGGCCATCCTGTATGGATGGATAAAGATCAATTGAGTGTCAGGCAACACATCAATGCTAAACTCAATCTCCCTTTCAGGAGGAAGTCCTGGGAGTTCATTTGGGAAAATATCTGGAAATTCATTGACCATGTGGATAGATTGTAGAGTTGGTGGCTTCGCCTACGCATCCCTAACGCCAACGAGATGATAGATGTAACATTTTGTGATCATCTTCCTTGCCTTAAGATAGGAAATAAACCTACCTTTTGGAGTAGCAATGTTCCCATTGCATTCGATGATAGGTTCACCAGGAAACTAAAACCTAACCTTCTTTGTACGACAATCAACATTTGCATAGCATGAGGCCAACCAGTCCATTCCCATTATCACATTGAAATCAACCATTTCTAACTCAAATAAATTTGCCGAGGTTTGACGACAACAAATCATCATTGTGCAACCTCTATAAACCCTTCTAGCAATCACATAATCTCCTATCGGAGTAGATACTGCTAGTGGTTTACTTATCAATTTAGGTTCAATTATCCATAAAGGGTGTAACATATGATAATGTAGATCTCGTATCAATCAATGCATATACATAATAAGAAAACACAGACAATATACCTATAATAACATCCGGAGTTGACTCAAGATCTTGTCGACCTACTAGAGCATAGGTTCGATTTTGAGTACCACTGAAACTCAGCACTGCACCTCTACCTCTACCACGACCCGTCGACTACTGAAAACCCCGTGCCGGAGGTCGAACTGATGAGGAAGAACAATACATAGATCCAGGCGGCTGGTCCATACCGCCATATCCTCTGTTAGGACAATCCCACATCATATGGCCATCCCGTCCGCAAGAATAGCATGCATCGGAACCTCGACGACACAGTCCAAAGTGGGCCTTGCCGGACAGATTACAATGAGGTGTTGGGGGTCTCATCTGACTAGTATCCCAATGATATTGTGAGCCTGATATCCGTGAACTCTGACCTGAACCAGAATAGGTAAATCGATTATACCGAGGCCTCTAAAACTATGGAGGAGAACTAGCTACAGGTGGCGTCGAACTCCTCGAAGACTGGGGCCTGATACTACCTCTAATGTCATTAGAATACCCTACAAATCTCGCCCTCTTATGTTGGCCCCTATCCTGCTCCCTATCTGTCCTTTGTTGGTGTTTACGATCCTCTAGTGTCTGTCTGGGCATAAGCATGAATACGGGAAATATCCACGGCCTCTACTAAGGAGGTTGTCGTGCACTTATTTATCAGATGTGGTTCCAACCCGCTCACGAACAGGTGCAACCTATCGCTCATTTCGGACACCATATGGGGAGCATACCTTGATAAATAATCAAACTACATACTACACTCTCGTACACTCATATTACCTTCTCCAAGGTTCAAGAACTTATCACCTCTAGCTTGTCGTATCTCAACTGGCAAGTAGTGACGAAGAACTGTCTCAGAAAATTCCTTCCACATAGCTGGAGGAGCGTTCGAACCCCTATATCTCTCCCAACTATCATACTAGAAAACTGCTAAATCTCGTAACCGATAAGAAGCCAACTCTACTTCCTCAGTATCACTATCGTGCATAACCCATAGTGTACGATGAACCTGGTCAATAAAAGTCAGCGAATCCTCCTTGGGGTCTTATCCGGTAAACACTAGAGGGTCTAGATTAATAAACTCATGAACTATCGCACTAACCGATTTATCAACAACACCGGTATTCTACCCCTGAGCTTCAGCATCTACCAAGCTAGTCAACAACTGCACAACACTGCGCATATCGTGGTCTGTAGTGCCAGACAGAGGAACTGGAGGTACTGGGTCCCTCCTAATATCCTCTGGAGAAGACGCAGTAGATAAGGTATGAGACGAAATCTCACTCTGAGCCTCACTTTGGCCTGCTCTAGCTGGAGGCACCTGACTGGGACCCTCTCCCACAGCTGTATCAAGCCGTCTACTAATTGCTTGCTTCCTAGTTGAAGGCATCGTTGAAAGAAAACAAGGTGAATATTAGAAACGAACACTTACGACTCAACTCTACGCACAATCTAGATTCAGGAAGAAGGTAACAACCCTAGATTTCATGTAGCCTCCTGATTATAAATGTGGACTCGGTAAGAAGGTAACAACCCTAGATGTCATGTAGCATCCTGATTCAGGAAGAAGGTAATAGTAATGTAAACATGGATAGGGAATATACATCCTGTAACATATGGGTACCTGTGAGGGATACTGACATGAAATGCATGATACATACATATATATACATAAACGTTTAAAACATACGCCTTTGTGGGCATCATCATCATCATATCACCAGTCCGTAATAGGCTCGATAAAAATGTACCGGCCATTATAAGGCTCAGTAGAATCCTACCCGGCCACGTGGAGCTCGGTACAACCCAACTGATCAGTGGTTTCACAATAGTTGTCGTACCTGGCCGACTATAGCATGACTCAATAGAGTAAAATAGATACATATATATGATGCATGCTGGACTCATTGGAATCATATTCTGAACCTTCCGGAGTGATGTAAGGTCAGTTTCTCCATACACATTATTAGGACTAAACCATCATCCAGAATCTTATAAGAATAAGGAAGTACCAACAACATTTATAACATATGAATAAGAGAAGTAATATCAATATCCACCGTTCTATAAGAAGGGAAACGATGTAAGTATTGCTAGCTTCTAAGAGTAGAGTATCTTTGGAAGCTCATTTATTACATTATGTACAATCGGAGTCATGCAAAAGAAGGAAAGGGATAGCCTCACATACCTTGTATATACTGTCTAACTTCAAGCTATGCAAATGTCATGACTCCTTAGTCTACAATAAGAGAAATGACACTATCGTTATCGTTAAAGCTTCGTAACTATTATATATTGACCACAACCTATTTTACGATGAAATAGACTGCACCTCCCCTATTTATATGACTTCCCACAAGAAAAGCAATTACCAGACATCCCAAACAACATCAATAATAATCATATTGAGCCTCCCAAAATAGTCCACCAACCAACAACATCACTACCAAGCCTTTCGATATATATATATCACATGTTCTAGCTTCAATGACTTAGCCGCAACTTAAATAATCTTAAATACATGTAGAGTAAGAAATTACTTACCTTTAAATAGAAATAACAAATCCAATTTGACCTTAATTGTCCACGAACTATCCCTTCAATGCTGCAAAGGAACAAGGATGCAAAACTAGCAATCAATTCGTGTTTTTCGGCACTAGAATCACTTTAGAACACTTGAAATCACCTAGGGTTGATATTAAAAACTTGAGGGAGTATGTACAGAACATAAACCACTTAAAACAACCTCCCACGCGAGCTGGAACAACACAAAAATCAGCAACAACAAGAAGAACAAGAAACTTACTAGCGCCACGGGATTCCCGACACGTGACTTATGTTTTTTGCCCTTTGTTTGGGTCTTGGATCATGAGAGAACCTTGAGAGAGTGTTTTTAGGGCTCTAAGGTCTGAATACACTGAAACATAATGACTTAAAATGGGTTTGAGGCATCTTATATATATATCCATATGTCTTAAACCACCTATGTGGGCCCCATAGAGAGGTGTTTGGCGCAGTCTCGCGAAAACGTGAATATCCCTCTACACCGAGATCGTACCGACGAACGGTTTAATGCGTTGAAAACTAGACTAATAATTATTATATTTAGTGGGTAGATAACCCAGTAATTCCAAGTAAATTGGGAGAAAAGCTTTGTAAAGGTATGAACGTATGTTGCAACAACCTTTGTTGACTTTTGTTTCATAACTCGTTTGACTTCAAGACTTATGATACGGATAATATATGATTCAAATACCTTAAAACAAGACCTCTTGGGACTACTAAGCACCTCTAGTATTTACCCAAAAATACGGGTTACAACATCCTTGATTTGATTAACTTCTAATACTTGTTAACCACGCTTATACACCTTTGTATCGTTTAATACCAATAAGATTAACTTCTTATCATCTCAAAGATAATCTCTTCTTGGATTTATGTCGACTAACTTATGGCGTGATCTAACATACGCAAATATGGGTTATAACATATAATCTACCCATAATCTATGTATCTAACTCACAATAGGTAGAATTAACTTACCTCCAAATTGATAGGTGAACACCCCTCTCAAGAAGCTCTACAATCACCCAATAATGGAGAAAATGGGCTCAAAAATGGTTGAACCCCATTTTTAAGGCATTATTCCAAGCACATCTGACCTCCTCTTCGTGAGCGCGACAAGTGTCTCGCGTTCGTGAAGGAAAAATTCCATAGGCCCTTGAAATGCTCTCCGCGAACGTGACAAGGGTCTCGCAAATGCGAACGCTTACCTGGCCTCCCCTTCGCGAACGCGAAGGGTAAAACATGCTGACCCCTCCCAGGCCCCATCCTTCTATGTGAATGTGAGAATGCATTCACCAACGCGTAGATCTGGGATTCTGAAACTTCGTGAACATGAGAGCCCTTCCGCGTTCGCGGAGAAGGAAACTAGAACTTAAAAATTTGTTTTTTCCAACTTAGCTCCGGGTGGTTCAAAACTCACCCGAGCCACTCGGGACCACCCGTCTAAATGCACCAACAAGTCTGTAAATATAATACGGACTTGCTTGAACTCTCGTAATGCATATATCAACAACGAAAACAAGAATCGCACCCCGAAACCGAATTGAATCAAAATAGGAACTTCAAGATTCCAAATTGCTTCGAACGCACCGAATCATACTTATACTACTCGGAATGACACCAAATTTTACGTGAAAATCTTAAATTATCATACAGAACTATTTCTAGGTTCCGAATTGCAAATGGACCTCAATTACCCAAAATCTACTCCAAACTAAATTTAAAGAACTTTCAAACCTTCAAAGAGCCAACTTTCACTATTAGGAGTCGAAACGCTCCCGGGATATCCAAAACACGACCCGAACATACGCCCGAGTCCAAAATTATCATATGAACCTATTGGAATCATCAAATCCTGATTCTGGGGTCGTTTGCTCAAAACATTGACTTAAGTCAAACTTAGCCCATTTTAAAAGCCAACTAAGGAACCAAGTGTTCCGGTCTCAACCCGAACCATTCCAATTCCTAAATAAACCATCCCCGCAAGACATAAAATAGTAAAAGCACATACGTAGAGTCTTATTTATGGGAACAGGGTTCTAGAAGGCAAAATGACTGGCTGGGTTGTTATAGAAATGTTGGCAGCACATTTTTGTGCTTTGCTAGCGCGAGGAAAGGGCCGCGTTCATGTAGAAAAGATGCCTGGACAGAAAAATTAAGTTATGAAAATGGCATTTTCTATTTTTGATGAATTGGAGCTCGGGAAGAGGCAAATTTTGGGAGGTTTTTGAGGAAACCAATGGGGTAAGTTGTAATGACCCGACCGCTTGTTTTGAGTATTACAATCTTGTTACCCCATTTACTGCTTAATTTATGGTTTATAGTTGTTATATGACTTGCCAGGGTAATTGGTTCGGGCCCGATGAGGTTTTGAAATGATTGAGACATTTAGTCTCCAAGATGAAAGCTTAAGTTGAAATAGTTGACCGAGAGTTGACTTATGTGTAAGTGACCTCGGAATAGAGTTTTGATGATTCCAATAGCTCTGTATGGTGATTTCAGAGTTAGGAGTGTGTCCGGATATTTATTTTGAAGTCCGTAGCTAATTTAGGCTTGAAATGGCGAAAATAGGAAATTTAAGTTTGTAAGTTTGACCGGGGAGTTGACTTTTTGATATTGGGGCTGGAATCTAATTCTAGAAATTGGAATAGGTTTTCTATGTCAGTTGTGACTTGTGTGCAAATTTTGAGTTCAATCGGATTTGATTTGATAGGTTTCAGTGTTGAATGTAGAAGTTGAAAATTCTTAGTTTCATTAGGCTTAAATTGGGGTATGATTTGTGGTTTTAGCGTTGTCTGATATGATTTAAGGTTTCGAATACGTTCGTATCGTGTTTTAAGACTTGTTGGCATGATTGAATGGGGTCCCAAGGGGCTCGGGTGTGTTTTGGATCACTGGTTGAGAAAATAGTTATGTTAAGGATTTGGAGTTTGACCATGGTCAATATCGGGTCAAGATGACCTCTTTTCAGTGTTTTGAGTGCGCGAACAGGTTCGTAGCGTGTGTTATGATTGAAGCGCATATATGGTTTGTGTGCGGGAGGTTCCGAATGAGTTTTGGGTGCTAAAACGAAAATTCTTTCGTTGCTGATTTTCTGGTATAATATAATTAAAAAAATGTCATTTTTATCCCTTAAATTTCTAGATTTCATATAAATCTTCAAAACATCATATCTCCCTCATTTTTATGGCTAAATTGGGTGATTCAATAGCCTAACTTGATTGAAATTTCATAAGGAATCCATTGGAGGCATCAAAAGAGAATTTTGGGATTATTTGGCACACGAGACGAGGCAGAACAACATAAGCATGTAATGATCCAAATTCGATTTTGAGACTTTCGGGAGTTTGACAATGAATTATAGGAATGATTTGAAAAGTTAGGTTTATTTTTATCAAGTCACTATTGGGTTTTTAGCGTGAAACATGAGTTAATTGTTTAACAAGAGAAATTGGTATCACATTGAGCAAATGAGCTCCAAATTGAGTTTCAATTGAAGGACTAGGTTCGTATTATTATTTATGACTCATAGGAATAAGGATCGTTGAATTTCGAGTTCGTGTGATGGAGTTAGAGTCCTTTTAGTGAAAATAAATATTGATGGTGCAACAAGTTCTAGTGCACACCTTTAGCGACCAGATTTGGCACTTTTAGCGACCAGAATTGAGCTTTTAGCGACCCGAATAGTGTTTTTATGGAGCAGTTTTGTATTGTTAGCTCATTTCAAAATTTTTGGAAGAACGGACACGACTTGGGGGGATATTTGAGCGAGAAACCACGGGAAATCTTCATGTAGGTCACTTGTGATCATTTCTACTCCATAATATTGAATTATCATCGAATAGTCCGACTAGATTATATGATATTTAGGTGTAAATCGGGGATTTGGACCTAGGGACTTGAAAATAAGATTTGAGGATTTACAGGTCGAGTTAATGTCGGAATTTGGTAAAATTGGTATGGTTAGACTCGTGGTTGAATGGGCTTTCAGAATTTATAACTTTTGTCGAGTTCCGAGACGTGGGCCCCATAGGCAATTGTTGAGTTAAATTTTGGATTTTGTTGGAAAAATTAGTATTTTCTTTCGGAAATAATTCCAATAATTTGCATTGAATGAATCGACTTAATTGTGGCTAGATACGAGGCTTTCAGAGACCAATTCATAAGGCAAGGGCATTGCGGAGTAAGAAATTACACGGTTTGAGGTAAGTAACATATCTAACCTTGCTTTGGAAGGTATGAATCCCTAAATGTTATGTTATATCAATTGTTGGAGGTGACGCACATGCTAGGTGACGAGCGTGTGGGTGTGCACCATAGAAATTGTGACTTAAATAAATTCTTTGGAGTTGAAAAATTAAACAACCATCTTATTATCCGTGTATCCTCCACGTGTTAGATAAATTGAGATGAGACTCTTATTAATGATCATGTTTAGGCTACGTGATGATATTTTGGGACCCATGGGACCGTGTTGCTGTTGAATTAATTGTTTTAAAAATGTATATTTGACACTCAGTCATATTCATCCATTATGAGGCTATATATGGGATCGATTTGCGTGCCGCATCAGGCCATATTTGCTTTATATATATTATTATTATTATGGGATCGGGTTGCATGTCCCAGCAGGCCTTATAGGCTTTATTGTTCTAGATCGGGGCTGCACGCCGCAACATGCCTTATTGGATCGGAGTTGCCCGCCTGCAGCAGGCCTTATAGGCTTTATTATTGTATGGATCGGGGATGCCCGCCTGCAGCAGGCCTTATAGGCTTATTTATTATACAGATCGGGATTGCCCGCCTGCAGTAGGCAATATCGGCTTTATATTACGCTTGGGCTGAATGTGCCCCTCCAGAGTCTATACACACCCTCAGTGAGCGTAGATGATTATATATTCGGGGTGGACTTCCCTGAGCATGGAATTGCCTTACTTATTTATATTGTGATGAATGTTTCCTGGACATGGATCTTGTCCGTATCAGTTATATTTGGGGATAAATTACCCCAGGGCTGGATTGGCCTTATGCGGTACTGAGTGACTGCCTGTTAGTCGATGTGTATATATATACGGGATGGAATATCCCTGGGTTGGATTGGCCATAAATAGTACCAAGTGACCGAATGATTAGTGACCAGTAGTACATAAGGTCTTTCCACTAAGATGTCACATTCATCATATCATGCAGATTTGATCTATTTTGCTAGTACTGAGTTTAACTGTTGAACTTGAACGCATGCCTACATTTATGTACTATGTACTGGATTGTACCAGCGGAGCTCGTCACTACTTTCAGCCCAAAGGTTAATCTTGTTACTTATTAAGTTGGTTGTACTCATACTACACTCTACACCTTATGTGCATATCCATATGCTTACGGACAAGGCGACTGTTAGATCTGAGATAGGCTCCATCATGACAGGTGAGATTTTGGGTCGTGACAAGTTGGTATCAGAGCCTAGGTTGCATAAGTCTCACGAGCCATGTGCAGGTTTAGTAGTGTTTTGCTGATCGATACGGAGACGTCTGTACTTATCTTTGAGAGGTTGCTGAACCCTTAGGAAAAATTTTATTTTCTTGTATTCTGTCATGCAAATTTGTTGATTCCAAAAATTAAATTTTTGTTATTCTATTCTCTCAAGATGGTAAGGACACGTACTACCGGATAGGACGGTCAGCCACTAGTGCCACCAGTTAGGATCACGAGAAGCCGGGGTCGTGGTAGAGGTCGAGGTGTATCTCGTACATCAGTTGGAGCAACACATGTAGCACCACCAGTTGCTCCAACTCAGGATTAAAATCCAGATATAGTTGAGCCAGCGGGGCCAGCTTAGTCACCCTTTGTGTCCATTGTGATTCCATGAACGAGGTTAGAGCAACTCCTGTAGCACCACCAGTTGCTCCAGTATTCTGTGTTGTGGTGATGGGCCAGTCTAGAGGACTAGAGGCCATGGTTAGACCGCAACTTAAGCTCGGTAGTTTCGGATGTGAGAAATTGTGCGTTTGGACTTATGCATCGGTAGTATCCCTTTATCTAGAATTTGTGGCTCGATGGGCGGATGAATGACTATATGATGTAATGTGTGATGTGTTCAAG
>AWOL01S0181051.1:11084-23376 GCA_000715115.1 Nicotiana otophora
GATCGCCTAAACTTTTTTTGGGCCATCAGATACGACCTAAGGAATCATAGTTACCGCCCCGCCATGACCGCTACTCGATTTTTGTGTTATACGGCCAAAAGACTAGAATTTCGCCTGATTCCCATATCTTTGTGTGCTATAGCCCACGCCTTCCGATTGGACCGGGCCCCCAAACCCGGATTGCCTAAAAATTTCCCAACCCATAAAATACGACCTAAGGAACCATAGTCACCGCTCCGCCATGACCATTCCTCGTTTGTTTTGCATTTTACGGCCAAAAAACTAGAATTTTGCACGATTCCAATATTTTTGTGTGCTATGCCCACGCCTTCCGAGTGGGGCCGCGCCCCTAGACCCGGATCACCTAAAAAGTTTGCGAGCCATCAAATATGACCTAAGGAACCATAGTCACTACCCCTCCATGATCGTTCCTATTAAATTTGTATTTTACGGCCAAAGAACTAGACTTCTGCTCGATTCCTATATTTTCGTGTGCTATAGCCCACGCCTTCCGAGTGGGCCCTGGTTGGCCGGACCCGATCACTTAAAATTTTTCCGGGCCATCAAATACGACCTAAGGAACCATAGTCACTGACCCGCCATAACCATTCCTCATATTTTTGCATTTTACGGCCAGAAAACTAGAATTCTGCCCGATTCTCATATTTTCGTGTGTTATAGCCCACGCCTTCCTAGTGGACCCGGGCCCCCCGGACCCGATCGCCTAAAATTTTTCTGGGCTATCAAATACGACCTATGGAACCATAGTCACCGCCCCTCCATGACTATTCCTTTATTTTAGGCATTTTACGGCCAAAGAACTAGAATTCCGCCCGATTCTCATATGTTCGTGTGCTATAGCCTACACCTTCCGAATGGGCCAGGGCACCCATAACCCGATCGCCTAAAAATTTTCCGGGCCATCGAATACGACCTAAGGAACCATAGTCACTGCCCCGCCTTGACCGCTACTCTATTTTTGTGTTTTACGGCCAAATAACTAGAATTCCGCCTGATTCCCATATCTTTGTGTGCTATAGCCCACGCCTTCCGATTGGACCGGGCCCCCCAAACCCGGATTGCCTAAAAATTTCCCGGGCCATTAAATACGACCTAAGGAACCATAGTCAGTGCTTCTCCATGACCATTCCTCGTTTGTTTTGCATTTTACGGCCAAAAAACTAGAATTCCGCACGATCCCAATATTTTCGTGTGCTATGCCCACGCCTTCCAAGTGGGGCCGCGCTCCCAGCCCCGGATCGCCTAAGAATTTGGCGGGCCATCAAATACGACCTAAGGAACCATAGTAACTACCTCGCCATGATCGTTCCTCATATATTTGTGTTTTACGGCCAAAGAACTAGAATTCCGCTCGATTCCCATATTTTTGGGTGCTATAGCCCACGCCTTCCGAGTGGGCCCTGGCTGCCCGGACCCGATCGCCTAAAAGTTTTTAGGGCCATCAAATACGACCTAAGGAATGATAGTCACCTACCCGCCATAATCGTTCCTCATATTTTTGCATTTTACGGCCAGAAAACTAATATTCTGCCCGATTCTCATATTTTCGTGTGTTATAGCCCACGCCTTCCTAGTGGGCCCGGGTCCCCAGACCCGATCGCCTAAAATTTTTCTGGGCTATCAAATATGACCTAAGGAACCATAGTCACCACCCCTCCATGATTGTTCCTTTATTTTAGGTGTTTTATGGCCAAAGAACTTGAATTCCGCCCGATTACCATATTTTCGGGTGCTATAGCCTACACCTTCCGAGTGGGCCCGAGCACCCGGACCCCGATCGCCTAAAAATTTTCCGGGACATCGAATATGACCTATGGAACCATAGTCACTGCCCTGCCATGACCGTTCCTCATTCTTTTGCGTTTTACGGCCAAAAATACTGGAATTCCGCCTGATTTCCATATTTTCGTGTGCAATAGCCTACGCCTTTCGAGTGTATCCGGGCCCCCGAAACCGGATCGCCTAAAGTTTTTCCGGGCTACAAAATATGGCCTAAGGAACCATAATTCCGCCGGATTCCCATATTTTCGTGGGCTATAGCCTATGCCTTCCGAGTGGGTCTGGGCCCTCCGGACACGCATCGTCTAAAATTTTTACGGGAAATCAACTACCACCTAAGGAACCATAGTCACCGCCCCTCCATGACTGTTCCTCAGCTTTTGCGTTTTATGGCCAAAAAACTTAAATTCCGCTCGATTCCCATATTTTCGTGTGCTATAGCCCACGCCTTCCGAGTGGGCTCGGGCCCCCGGACCTGGATCACCTAAAATTTTTCCGAGCCATCACATATGACATAAGGAACCATAGTCACCTTCCTTCCATGACCGTTCCTTGTGTTTTTGTGTTTTACGGCCAAAGAACAAATATTTTGCCTGATTCTCATATCTTTGTGTGCTATAGCCCACTCCTTCCGAGTGGACTGGGACCCTCAAACCCGGATTGCCTAAAAATTTTTGGGTCATCAAATACGACCTAAGGAACCATAGTCACCGCCCCGCCATGACCATTCCTCGTTGTTTTAAATTTTACGACTAAAAAACTAGAATTCCGCTCGATTCCAACATTTTCATGTGCTATAGCCCACCCCTTCCGAGTGGGCCCGAATCCCCCCGGACCCGATCGCCCAAAATTTTTCCGGACCATCACATTCGACCTAAGGAACCATAGTCACTTCCCCGCCATGACCACTCCTCGTTGTTTTGCATTTTACGGCCAAAAAACTAGAATTCTACCCTATTCTCATATTTTCGTATGTTATAGCCTACTCCTTCCGAATGGGCCCGGGCCCCTTGGACCGGATCACCTAAAATTTTTCCGGGCTATCAAATACGACCTAAGGAACCATAGTCACCACCCCTCCATGACCGTTCCTTGATTTTTGGTGTTTTACAGCCAAAATACTTCACTTCCGCCCGATTCCCATATTTTCGTGTGCTATAGCCCACGCATTCCGAGTGGGCCCGGGCTCCCGGACCTCGATCGCCTAAAAATTTTCCGGGCCATCAAATACGACCTAAGGAACCATAGTCACTGCCCCGCCATAACCGTTCCTCGTGTGTTTGGATTTTACGGCAAACAATACTGGAATTCCGTCTGATTCCAATATTTTCGTGTGCAATAGCCCACGCCTTAAGAGTGGATCCGGGCCAGAACCCGGATCGCCTAAAATTTTTCCGTTCTATCCAATATGACCTAAGGAACCATATTCACCACCCCTCCAAGACCGTTTCTCTGTTTTTGCATTTTATGACAAAAAAATAGAATTCCGCCCGATTCCCTTATTTTCGTGTGCTATAGCCCACGCCTTCGAGTGGGCCCAAGGCCCCCCGGACACAGATCTCCTAAAACATTTTTGCGTCATCAAATACGACCTAATGAACCATAGTCACCGTCTCACCATAACCATTCCTCTTTTTATGAGTTGTACGGCCAAAAACCTAGAATTTTGCCCGATTCCCATATTTTCGTGTGCTATAGCCCACACCTTCCGAGTGGGCCCGGCCGCCCCGGACCCGATCGACAAAATATTTTGGGCCATCAAACATGACCTAAGGAACCATAGTCACCGCCCCGCCTTGATCGCTACTCGATTTATGTGTTTTACGGCCAAAAAACTAGAATTCCGCCTGATTCCCATATCTTTGTGTGCTATAGCACGCCTTCCGATTGGACCGGGCCCCCCAAACCCGGATTGCCTAAAAATTTCCTAGGCCATTAAATACGACCTAAGGAACCATATTCATCACTTCACCATGACCGTTCCTCATTTGTTTTGCATTTTACGGCCAAAAAACTAGAATTTCGCATGATCCCAATATTTGCGTGTGTTATGCCCACGCCTTCCGAGTGGGACAGCGCTCCCAGCCCCGGATCGCCTAAGAATTTGGAGGGCCATCAAATACGACCTAAGAAACCATAGTCACTACCCCGCCGTGATCGTTCCTCATATATTTGTGTTTTACGGCCAAAGAACTAGAATTCCGCTCGATTCCCATATTTTCGGGTGCTATAGCCCACGCCTTCCGAGTGGGCCCTGGCTGCCCGGACCTGATCGCCTAAAATTTTTTAGGGCCATCAAATACAACCTAAGGAACCATAGTCACTGACCCGCCATAACCGTTCCTCATATTTTTGAATTTTACGGCTAGAAAACTAATATTCTGCCCGATTCTCATATTTTCGTGTGTTATAGCCCACGCCTTCCTAGTGGGCCCGGGTCCCCCAGACCCGATCGCCTAAAAGTTTTTTGGGCTATCAAATACGACCTATGGAACCATAGTCACCACCCCACCATGACTGTTCCTTGATTTTAGGCGTTTTATGGCCAAAGAACTAGAATTCCGCCCGATTACCATATTTTCGGGTGCTACAGCCTACACCTTCCGAGTGGGCCCGAGCACCCGGACCCCGATCGCCTAAAAATTTTCTGGGCCATCGAATATGACCTAAGGAACCATAGTCACTGCCCTTCCATGATCGTTCCTCATTCTTTTGCGTTTTACGGCAAACAATACTGGAATTCCGCCTGATTCCCATATTTTCGTATGCTATAGCCTACGCCTTCCGAGTGGATCTGGGCACCCAAACCCGGATCGCCTAAAAGTTTTTCGGGCTATCAGAAAAATTACAATTTCGCTCGATTCCCATATTTTCGTGACCTGGATCGCCTAAAATTGTTTCGGGCCATCAAATATGACATAAGGAACCATAGTAACTGTCCTTCCATGAACGTTCCTCGTGTTCTTTTCTGTTTTACGGCCAAAGAACTAGAATTCTGCCTGATTCCTATATCTTTGGGTGCTATAGCCCACGCCTTCCGAGTGGACCGGGCCCCCCAAACCCAGATTGCCTAAATATTTCTGAGCCATCAAATATGACCTAAGGAACCATAGTCACCGCCCCGCCCTGACCATTCCTCGTTGTTTTACATTTTACGGCCAAACAACTAGAATTCTGCTCGAGTCCCAAATATTCATGTGCTATAGCCCACGCCTTCCGAGTGGGCCCGGCCCCCCCGGACCCGATCGCCTAAAATCTTTCCGAGCCATCAAATATGACCTAACGAACCATAGTCACCGCCACGCCATGACCGTTCCTCGTTGTTTTGCATTTTACGGCCAAAAAACTAGAATTCTGCATGATTCTCATATTTTCGTATGTTATAGCCCACGCCTTCCGAGTGGGCCTTGGCCCCCCACACCGGATCACCTAAAATTTTTTCGGGCCATCAAATACGACCTAAGAAACCATAGTCACCGCCCAGCCATAACCGTTCCTCATTGTTTTGCATTTATGGCAAAAAAACTAGAATTTCGCTCGATTCCCATATTTTCGTGTGTTAGAGCCCACACCTTTCGAGTGGGCCCGAGCCCCCGGACCTGGATCGCCTAAATATTTTTCGAGACATCAAATATGATATAAGGAACCATAGTCACCGTCCTTCCATGACCGTTCCTCGTGTTTTTGTGTTTACGGCCTAAGAACTAGAATTCTGCCAGATTCCCATATCTTTGTGTGCTATAACCCACGCTTTCCGAGTGGACCGGGCCCCCCAAACCCGGATAAACTAAAAATGTCTAAGCCATCAAATATAACCTAAGGAACCATAGTCACCGCCCCGCCCTGACCGTTCCTCGTTGTTTTACATTTTACAGCCAAAAAACTAGAATTTCGCTCGATTCCCAAATTTTCATGTGCTATATAGCCCACACCTTCCGAGTGGGCCCGGGCCCCCCTGGACCCGATCGCCTAAAAGTTTTTCGGGCCATCAAATACGACCTAAGGAACCATAGACACCGCTACGCCATGACCGTTCCTCGTTGTTTTGCATTGTATGGCCAAAAAACTAGAATTCTACATGATTCTCATATTTTCGAATGTTATAGCCCACGCCTTCCGAGTTGGCCCGGGCCCCCCGAACCAGATCACCTAAAATTTTTTCGGGCCATCAAATACGAATTAAGGAACCATAGTCACCACCCCACCATGACCGTTCCTTGATTTTAGGCGTTTTACGGAAAAAAAACTATATTCCGCCCGATTTTCATATTTTCGTGTGCTATAGCCCACGCCTTCCGAGGGGGCGCAGGCACCCGGACCTCGATCGCCTAAAACTTTTCTTGTCTATCAAATACGACCTAAGGAACCATAGTCACTACCTCGCCATGACCGTTCCTCATGCTTTTAAGTTTTACGACAAACAATACTGGAATTCCGGCTGATTCCCATATTTTCGTATGCTATAGCCCACGCCTTCCGAGTGGATCCGGGCCCCCGAACCCGGATCGCCTATAATTTTTCTGGGCTATCAAGTACGACCTAAGGAACCATAGTCGCCGCCCCTCTAAGACCATTCCTCTTTTTTTGCATTTTACGACCAAGAAAATAGAATTCCGCCCGATTCCCATATTTTCGTGTGCTATAGCCCACGCCTTCCGAGTGGATCCGGTCCCCCGAACCCGGATCGCCTATAATTTTTCTGGGCTATCAAGTACGACCTAAGGAACCATAGTCGCCGCCCCTCTAAGACCATTCCTCTTTTTTTGCATTTTACGACCAAGAAAATAGAATTCCGCCCGATTCCCATATTTTCGTGTGCTATAGCCCACGCCTTCCGAGTGGATCCGGTCCCCCGAACCCGGATCGCCTATAATTTTTCTGGGCTATCAAGTACGACCTAAGGAACCATAGTCGCCGCCCCTCTAAGACCATTCCTCTTTTTTTGCATTTTACGACCAAGAAAATAGAATTCCGCCCGATTCCCATATTTTCGTGTGCTATAGCCCACGCCTTCCGAGTGGATCCGGTCCCCCGAACCCGGATCGCCTATAATTTTTCTGGGCTATCAAGTACGACCTAAGGAACCATAGTCGCCGCCCCTCTAAGACCATTCCTCTTTTTTTGCATTTTACGACCAAGAAAATAGAATTCCGCCCGATTCCCATATTTTCGTGTGCTATAGCCCACGCCTTCCGAGTGGATCCGGTCCCCCGAACCCGGATCGCCTATAATTTTTCTGGGCTATCAAGTACGACCTAAGGAACCATAGTCGCCGCCCCTCTAAGACCATTCCTCTTTTTTTGCATTTTACGACCAAGAAAATAGAATTCCGCCCGATTCCCATATTTTCGTGTGCTATAGCCCACGCCTTCCGAGTGGATCCGGTCCCCCGAACCCGGATCGCCTATAATTTTTCTGGGCTATCAAGTACGACCTAAGGAACCATAGTCGCCGCCCCTCTAAGACCATTCCTCTTTTTTTGCATTTTACGACCAAGAAAATAGAATTCCGCCCGATTCCCATATTTTCGTGTGCTATAGCCCACGCCTTCCGAGTGGATCCGGTCCCCCGAACCCGGATCGCCTATAATTTTTCTGGGCTATCAAGTACGACCTAAGGAACCATAGTCGCCGCCCCTCTAAGACCATTCCTCTTTTTTTGCATTTTACGACCAAGAAAATAGAATTCCGCCCGATTCCCATATTTTCGTGTGCTATAGCCCACGCCTTCCGAGTGGATCCGGTCCCCCGAACCCGGATCGCCTATAATTTTTCTGGGCTATCAAGTACGACCTAAGGAACCATAGTCGCCGCCCCTCTAAGACCATTCCTCTTTTTTTGCATTTTACGACCAAGAAAATAGAATTCCGCCCGATTCCCATATTTTCGTGTGCTATAGCCCACGCCTTCCGAGTGGGCCCGGGCCCCCCGAACCTGATCGCCTAAAATTTTTTCGGGCCATCAAATACGACCTAAAGAATCATAGTCACTGCCCCGCCATGACCGCTCCTCGTGTTTTGTGATTTACGGCCAAAAAACTAGAATTCCGCGTGATTCCCCTATCTTTGTGTGTTATAGCCCACGCCTTTCGAGTGGACCGGCACCTCCAAACCCGGATTGCCTAAAAATTTCTGGGCCATCAAATACGACCTAAGGAACCATAGTCACTGCTCTGCCATGACCGTTCCTCGTTTGTTTTGCATTTTACGGCCAAAAAACTAGAATTCTGCCCTATTCTCATATTTTCATATGTTATAGCCTACGCCTTCCGAGTGGGCCCGGGCCCCCCGGACCGGATTACCTAAAATTTTTACGCGCCATCAAATACAACCTAAGGAACCATAGTCACCGCCCCGCCATGACCGTTCCTTTATTTTAGGCGTTTTACGGCCAAAAAACTATAATTCCGCCCGATTCCCATATTTTCGTGTGATATAGCCCACACCTTTAGAGTGGGCCCGGCTACCCGGACCTCGATCGCCTAAAAAATTTCGAGGCCATCAAATACGACCTAAGGAACCATAGTCACCGCCCCGCCATGACCGTTCCTCGCGTTTTTGTGTTTTACGGCAAAACATACTAGAATTCCGATTGATTCCCATATTTTTGTGTGCAATAGCCCACGCCTTCGGAGTGGATCTGGGCCCCCAAACCCGGATCGCCTAAAATTTTTCCGGGCTATCAAATACGACCTAAGGAACCATAGTCGCCGCCCCTCTAAGACCGTTCCTCTTTTTTTGCATTTTACGTCCAAAAAAATAGAATTCCGCCCGATTCCCATATTTTCGTGTGCTATAGCCCACGCCTTCGAGTGGTCCCAAGGCCCCCCCGGACACAAATCTCCTAAAAAAATTTCGCGTCATCAAATACGACCTAATGAACCATAGTCACCGCCTCACCATGACCGTTCCTCTTTTTATGTGTTTTACGGCCTAAAACCTAGAATTCTGCCCGATTCCTATATTTTCGTGTGCTATAGCCCACGCCTTCCGAGTGGACCCGGGCCCCACGGTACCGATCGCCTAAAATTTTTCCAGGCCATCAAATATGACCAAAGGAACCATAGTCACCAACCCGCCATGACCGCTCCTCGGTTTTGGTGTTTTACGGCTAAAAAACTAGAATTTTGCCTCATTCTCATATCTTTGTGTGCTATAGCCCACACCTTCCGATTGGACCGGGCCCCCCAAACCCGGATTGCCTAAAAATTTCCCGGGCCATTAAATACGACCTAAGGAACCATAGTCACTGCTCCGCCATGACTGTTCCTCGTTTGTTTTGCATTTTAGGCCAAAAAACTAGAATTCTGCATGATTTCAATATTTTCGTGTGCAATAGCCCACGCCTTCTGAGTGGGGCCGCGCCCCTAGAGCCGAATCGCCTATAAATTTTGCGGCCATCAAATACGACCTAAGAAACCATAGTCATTACCCCGCCATGATCATTCCTCATTTATTTGTGTTTTACGGCCAAAGAACTAGAATTCCGCTCGATTCCCATATTTTTGTGTGCTATAGCCCACGCCTTCCGAGTGGGCCCTGGCTACCCAGACCCGATCGCCTAAAATTTTTCTGGGCCATCAAATACGACCTAAGGAACCATAGTCACCGTCCTTCCATGACCGTTCCTTGTATCTTACGGCCAAAGAACTAGAATTTCACCTGATTCCCATATCTTTATCTCCTATAGCTCACGCCTTCCGAGTGGACCGGGCCCCCATACCCGGATTGCCTAAAATATTTTAGGCCATCAAATACGACCTAAGGAACTATAGTCACTGCCTCGCCATGACCGTTCCTCGTTGTTTTGCATTTTACGACCAAAAAACTAGAATTCTGCTCGATTCCCAAATTTGCATGTGCTATAGCACACGCCTTCCTAGTGGGCCCGGGCCCCTGGACCCGATCGCCTAAACTTTTTCTAGGCCATTAAATACGACCTAAGGAACTATAGTCACTGCCTCGCCATGACCGTTCCTCGTTGTTTTGCATTTTACGACCAAAAAACTAGAATTCTGCTCGATTCCCAAATTTGCATGTGCTATAGCACACGCCTTCCTAGTGGGCCCGGGCCCCTGGACCCGATCGCCTAAACTTTTTCTAGGCCATTAAATACGACCTAAGGAACCATAGTCACCGTCCCGCCATGACCACTCCTCATTTTTTTTGTTTTACGGCCAAAAAACTAGAATTCCGCGTGATTCCCATATCTTTGTATGTTATAGCCCACGCCTTCCGAGTGGACCGGGCCCTCCATACCCGGATTGCCTAAAAATTTCTGGGTCATCAAATACGACCTAAGGAACTATAGTCACTGCCTCGCCATGACCGTTCCTCGTTGTTTTGCAGTTTACGACCAAAAAACTAGAATTCTGCTCGATTCCCAAATTTTCATGTGCTATAGCCCACGCCTTCCGAGTGGGCCCGGGCCCACGAACCTGATCGCCTAAAATTTTTCTAGGCCATTAAATACGACCTAAGGAACCATAGTCACCATCCCGCCATGACCACTCCTCGTTTTTTGTGTTTTACGGCTAAAACATTAGAATTCCGCGTGATTCCCAAATCTTTGTATGCTATAGTCCACGCCTTCCGAGTGGACGGGGCCCTCCAAACCCGGATTGCCTAAAACTTTCCGGGGCCATCAAATACGACCTAAAGAACTATAGTCACCGCTCCTCCATGACCGTTCCTCGTTTGTTTTGCGTTTTAGGGCCAAATAACTAAAATTTTGCCCTATTCTCATATTTTCGTATGTTATAGCCTACGCCTTCCGAGTGGGCCCGGGCCCCCAGACCGGATCACCTAAAATTTTTTTGGGCCATCAAATACGACCTAAGGAACCATAGTCACCGCCCCGCCATGACCGTTCCTTTATTTTAGGCGTTTTACTGCCAAAAAACTATAATTCCGCCTGATTCCCATATTTTCGTATGCTATAGCCCACGCCTTCCGAGTGGGCCCGGGCACCGGACCCCGATCGCCTAAAAATTTTTTGGGCCATCCAATACGACCTAAGGAATCATAGTCACTGCCCAGCCATGACCGTTCCTCATTCTTTTCCATTTTACGGCAAAAAATACTGGAATTCCACCTGATTCCCATATTTTCGTGTGCTATAGCCCACGCCTTCCGAGTGGATTCGGGCCCCCAACCCCGGATCGCCTAAAAATTTTCCGGGCTATCCAATATGACCTAAGGAACCAGAGTCACCACCCCTCTAAGATCGTTCCTCTATTTTTGCATTTTACGGCCAAAAATACTGGAATTCCAGCTGATTCCCATATTTTCGTGTGCTATATAGCCCACGCCTTCCTAGTGGATCTGGGCCCCCGAACCCGGATCACCTAAAATTTTTTCGGACTATCAAATATGAACTAAGGAACCATAGTTGCCGCCCCTCCAAGACCGTTCCTCTTTTTTTGCATTTTAAGACCAAAAAATAGAATTCCGCCCGATTCTCATATTTTCGTGTGATATAGCCCACGCCTTCAAGTGGTCCCAAGGCCCCCCCGGACACAGATCTCCTAAAATATTTTCACGTCATCAAATATGACCTAATGAACCAAAGTCACCGCCTCACCATGACTGTTCCTCTTTTTATTTGTTTTACGGCCAAAAACATAGAATTCTGCCCAATTCCCATATTTTCGTGTGCTATAGTCCATGCCTTGTGAGTGGGCCCGGGCACCACGGACCCGATCGCCAAAACATTTTTCGGGCCATCAAATACGACCTAAGGAACCATAGTCACTGCCTCGCCATGACCGCTCCTCGGTTTTGGTGTTTTATGGCTAAAAACTAGAATTTCGCATGATTCCCATATCTTTGTGTGTTATAGCCAACGCCTTCCGATTGGACGGGGCCCCCCAAACTCGGATTGCCTAAAAGTTTCCCGAGCCATCAAATACGACCTAAGGAACCATAGTCACTGCTCTTCCATGATCGTTCCTTGTTTGTTTAGTATTTTACGGCCAAAAAACTAGCATTCCGCACGATTACAATATTTTTGTATGCAATAGCCCACGCATTCCGAGTGGGGCCGCGCCCCCAGACCCGGATCGCCTAAAAATTTTGCGGGCCATCAAATACGACCTAAGGAACCATAGTCACAACCCCGCCATGATCGTTCCTCGTATATTTGTGTTTTACGGCCAAAGAACTAGAATTCCACTCGATTCCCATATCTTCGTTTGCTATAGCCCACGCCTTCCGAGTGGGCCCTGGCTGCCCGTACCCGATCGCCTAAAAATTTTTCGGGCCATCAAATATGACCTAAGGAACTATATTCACCGACCCGCCATAACCGTTCCTCATTTTTTTGCATTTTACGGCCAACAAACTAGAATTCTGCCCGATTCTCATATTTTCGTGTGTTATAGCCCACGCCTTCCGAGTGGGCCCGGGCCCCCTAGACCAGATCGCTTAAAATTTTTCTGGGCTATCAAATACAACCAAAGGAACCATAGTCACCCCTCACCCCCCCCCCCCCCC
>AWOL01S0181052.1:0-16517 GCA_000715115.1 Nicotiana otophora
AAAGAACTAGAATTCCACTCGATTCCCATATTTTCGTGTGCTATAGCCCACGCCTTCCGAGTGGGCCCGGATCCCCCGGACTCCGATCGCCTAAAATATTTTCGGGCCATCAAATATAACCTAAGGAACCATAGTCGCCGCCGCTCCAAGACCGTTCCTCTTTTTTTGCATTTTACGGCCAAAACACTAGAATTCCGCTCGATTCCCATATTTTCGTGGGCTATAGCCCACGCCTACCGAGTGGGCCCGGGCCCCCCGGACCCGGATTGTCTAAAATTTTTACGGGCCATCAAATACGACCTAAGGAACCATAGTCACCGTCCTTCAATGAACGTTCCTCGTGTTTTTGTGTTTTACGGCCAAAGAACTAGAATACTGCCCGATTCCCATATTTTCTTAAGCTAAAGCCCACGCCTTCCGAGTGGGCCCAGTCCCCCCTGACCCAATCGCATAAAATTTTTCCGGGCCATCAAATACGACCTAAGGAACCATAGTCACCACCCCGCCATGACCATTCCTTGATTTTTGGCGTTTTACGGCCAAAAAACTAGAATTCCGTCCGATTTCCATATTTTCGTGTGCTATAGCCCATGCCTTCCGTGTGGGCCAGGCACCCGGACCCCGATCGCCTAAAAATTTTCCCAGACATCCAATACGACCGAAAGAACCATAGTCACCGCCCCGCCATGACCGTTGTTCATTTGTTTGCGTTTTATGGCCAAAAAACAAGAATTCTGCCTGATTCACATATTTTAGTGGCCCACGCCTCCGAGAGGGCCCGGGCCCCAAGACCCGGATCGCCTAAAATTTTCCCTGGACATCAAATACGACCTAAGGAACCATAGTCACCAGCCCGCCATGAACGTTCCTCGTGTTTTTGTGTTTTACGGCCAAAGAACTAGAATTCCACCAGATTCCCATATTTTCTTGTGCTATAGCCCACGCCTTCCGAGTGGGTCCCGGCCCCCGGACCCGGATCGCCTAATATTTTTCTGGGCCATCAAATACGACCTAAGGAACCATATGCACAGCCGAGTCATGATCGGTCCTCATTGTCTTGCGTTTACGGCCAAGAAACTAGAATTCTGTCCGATTCCCAAATTTTTGTGTGCTATAGCCCACGCCTTCCGAGTGGGCCCGGGCGCTCCCGGACTCCGATCGCCTAAACTTTTTTTGGGCCATCAAATATAACCTAAGGAACCATAGTCAGTGTCCCGCCATGACCGTTCCTCGTTTTTACGTTTTGCGGCCAAAAAATTAGAATTATACCCAAATCCCATATTTTCGTGTGCAATATAGCCCATGCCTTCCGAGTGGGCCTAGGTCCCCCGGACCTGATCGCCTAAAAATTTTTCGGGCCATCAAATATGACCTAAGTAACCATAGTCACTGCCCCTCCATGACCATTCCTTGATATTAGGCGTTTTTCGGCCAAAAAAACTAGAATTCCGTCCCATTTCCACATTTTCATGTGCTATAGCCCACGCCTTCCGAGTGGGCCCAGGCACCCGGACCCCGATCGCCTAAAACATTTCCCGGCCATCAAATATGACCTAAAAAACCATAGTCACCGCCCCGCCATGAAAGTTCTTCATTTTTGTGCGTTATACGGCCAAAAAACAAGAATTCCGCCCGATTCCCATATTTTAGTGGCCCACTCCTTCGAGTGGGCCCGGGCCCCTGGACCCGGATCGCCTAATATTTTTTCGAGCCATCAAATACGAACTAAGGAACCATATGCACCGCCTAGTCATGACCGTTCCTCATTGTTTTGCGTTTACGGCCAAGAAACTAGAATTCTGTCCGATTCTCATATTTTCGTGTGCTAGCCCACGCCTTCCGAGTGGGCCCGGGCCCCCCGGACTCTAATCGCCTAAAATATTTTCGGGCCATCAAATATAACCTAAGGAACCATAGTTAGTGCCCCGCCATGACCGTTCCTCATTTTTACATTTTGCAGCCGAAAAACTAGAATCCTACCCAAATCCCATATTTGCGTGTGCAATATAGCCCATGCCTTCCGAGTGGGCCCGAGTCCCCCGGACCTGATCGCCCAAAATTTTTCCGGGCCATCAAATACGACCTAAGGAACCATAATCGCCGCCCCTCCAAGACCGTTCCTCTTTATTTGCATTTTACAGAAAAAAAACTAGAATTGCGCCCGATTCCCATATTTTCGTGGGCTCTAAGCCCATGCCTTCCGAGTGGGCCCGGGTCCCCCGGACCCGGATCGTCTAAAATTTTTACAGGCCATCACATATGACCTAAGGAACTATAGTCACAGCCCCGCCATGACCGTTCCTTGTTTTATTGCATTTTACGGCCAAAAAACTAGAATTCCGCCCGATTCCCATATTTTCGTGTGCTATAGCCACGCCTTCGAGTGGTCCCTGGACCCGAACACAGATCTCCTAAAAGGTTTTCACATCATCAAATACGAATGAACCATAGTCATCGCCTAACCATGACCGTTCCTCTTTTTATGTGTTTTACGGCCAAAAACCAAGAATTCTGCCCGATTCCCATATTTTCGTGTGCTATAGCCCACGCCTTCTGAGTAGGCCCGGGCCCCCCGGACCCGATCGCCTAAAAATTTTTCGAGTCATCAAATACGACCTAAGGAACCATAGTCACCGCCTCGCCATGACCGTTACTCATTTGTTTGCATTTTACGGCCAAAAAACTAGAATTCTGCCCGATTCCCATAGTTTCGTGTGCTATAGCCCACGCCTTCGAGTGGTCCCAGGTCCCCCCAGACACAGATCGCCTAAAAGTTTTCGCATCATCAAATACGATCTAATGAACCATAGTCATCGCCTCACCATGACCGTTCCTCTTTTGTTTTTGTGTTTTACGGCCAAAAACCTAGAATTCTGCCCGATTCCTATATTTTCGTGTGCTATAGCCCATGCCTTCCGAGTGGGCCTTTGCCTCTCAGACCCGATCGCGTAAAATATTTTCGGGCCATCAAATACGACATAAGGAACCATAGTCACCGCCCCGCCATGACCGTTCCTTGTTTTTTGTGTTTTACTACGAAAACACTAGAATTCCGCTTGATTCCAATATTTTCGTGTGCTATGTCCACGCCTTCCGAGTGGTCCCAGGGGCCCCCAGACACGGATCGCCTAAAACAATTTTGTGTCATCAAATACGAACTAATGAACCATAGTCACTGCCTCACCATTATCGTTCCTCTGTGTTTGTGTTTTACGGCCAAAAAACTAGAATTACGCTCGATTCCCATATTTTCGTGTGGTAGCCCACGCCTTCTGAGTGGTCCCGGGCCTCCCGGACCTAATCGCCTAAAAATTTTCCTGGCCATCAAATACAACCTAAGGAATCATAGTCACTCCCCCGCCATGACCATTCCTCATTTTTTTGTGTTTTACGGCCAAAAAACTAGGATTCCGCTCGATCCCATATTTTCGTGTGCTATAGCCCATGCCTTCCGGGTTGGCCCAGGTCCCTTGGACCCGCATCGCCTAAATCTTTTTCGGGCCATCAAATATGACCTAAGGAACCATAGTCACCGCCCGCCATGACCGTTCCTCATTGTTTTGCGTTTTACGGCAAAACACTAGAATTCCGCCAGATTCCCATATTTTCGTGTGCTATAGCCCACGCCTTCCGAGTGGGACCGAGCCCCTGGACCCGGATCGCCTAAAATGTTTCCGGGCCATCAAATGCGACCTAAGGAACCATAGTCACCGTTCCGCCATGACTGTTTCTCGTGTTTTTGTGTTTTACGGACAAAGAAGTAGAATTCCGCCTGATTCCCATATCTTTGTATGTTATAGCCCACGCCTTCCGAGTGGACCGGGCCCCCCAGACCCGGATTGCCTAAAAAATATCCGGGCCATCAAATACGACCTAAGGAATCATAGTCACCGCCCCGCCATGATCGTTCCATGTTTGTTTTGCATTTTATGGCCAAAAAACTAGAATTCCGCTCGAGTCCCATATTTTCGTGTGCTATAGCCCATGCCTTCCGAGTGGGCCCGGGCCCCCGAACCCCGATCGCCTAAACGTTTTTCGGGCCATCAAATACAACTTAAGGAACCATAGTCACTGCCCCTCCATGACCATTCCTTGAGTTTAGGCGTTTTACGGCCAAAAAACTAGAATTCCGCCCGATTCCCATATTTTTGTATGCTATAGCCCGCGCCTTCCGAGTGGGCCCGGACACCCGGATCGCCTAAAATTTTTACGGGCCATCAGATACGACCTAATGAACCATAGTCACTACTCCGCCATGACTGTTCCTCGTTTTTTTGTGTTTTACGGCCAAAAAACTAAATTTTCGTCCTATTCCCATAGTTTCGTGTGATATATCCCACGCCTTCCGAGTGGAACTGGGCCCCCAAACCTGGATCGCCTAAAATTTTTACAGGCCATCAAATATGACCTAAGGAACCATAGTCATCGCCCTGCCAAGACTGTTCCTTATTTTATGCGTTTTACGGCCAAAAAATAGGAATTCTGCCCGATTCCCATATTTTTGTATGCTATAACCCACGCCTTCCGAGTGGGCCCGGGCTCCCCAGATCACCTATAATTTTTTTGGTACATCAAATACGATCTAAGGAACTATAGTTAGTCCCCCGTCATGACCGTTCCTTATTTTTTGCATTTATGGCCAAGAAACTAGAATTTTGCCCGATTCCCATATTTTCGTGTGCTATAGCCCACGCCTTCTGAGTGGGCCCAGGCCCCCCAGACCCCGATCGCCTAAAACTTTTCCGCCGCATCAAATACGACCTAAGGAACCATAGGCACCACCCAGTCATGACCATTCCTCGTTTTTTTGCGTTTACGGCCAAGAAACTAGAATTCTGCCCGATTCCCATATTTTCGTGTGCTATAGCCCACGCCTTCCAAGTGGGCCCGGGCCCCCCAGACTCCAATCGCCTAAAATTTTTCCGGCCCATCAAATATGACCTAAGGAACCATAGTCACCGCCCCCGCCTTGACCGTTCCTCATTTTTTGCATTTTACGGCCAAAACACAAGAATTTTGCACGATTCCCATATTTTCGTTAGCTATAACCCACACCTTCTGAATGGGCCCGGGCTCCCCAGATCGCATATGATTTTTCCGGGCCATCACATATGACCTAATGAACTATAGTCACTGCCTCATCATGACCGTTCCTCGTTTTTTTTGCATTTACTACCAAGAAACTAGAATTTCGCCCGATTCCCCTATTTTCGTGTACTATAGCCCACGCCTTCCGAGTGGGCCTAGGCCCCCCAGACCTCGATCGCCTAAAATTTTTTTGGGGCATCCAATACGACCTAAGGAACCATAGTCTCCGCCCTGCCATGATTGTTCCTCATTTTTTGTGTTTTACGGCCAAAATACTAGAATTTCGCTCGATTCTCATATTTTTATGTGCTATAGACCACGCCTTCCGAGTGGACCGGGCCCCCGGGACCCAGATCGCCTAAACTTTTTCGGGCCATCAAATATGACCTAATGAAACAAAGTCACCGCTCCTTCATGATCGTTCCTCGTTCTTTTGCATTTTACGGCCAAAAAACAAGAATTCTGCCCAATTCCCATAATTTTGTGTGCTATAGCCCACACCTTCCGAGTGGGCCCGGGCCCCCGTACCCAGATTGCATAAAAGTTTTCGGGACCATCAAATACGACCTTAGGAACCATAGGCACCGCCCAGTCATGACCGTTCCTCATTGTTTTGCGTTTACGACCAAGAAACTAGAATTCTGTCCGATTCCCATATTTTTGTGTGCTATAGCCCACGCCTTCCGAGTGGGCCCGGGCCCCCGGACTTCGATCGCCTAAAATTTTTCGGGCCATCAAATATAACCTAAGGAACCATAGTCAGTGCCCTGCCATGACCGTTCCTCATTGTTTACGTTTTGTGGCAAACGAACTAGAATTCTACCCAAATCCCATATTTTCGTGTGCAATATAGCCCACGCCTTCCGAGTAGGCCCAGTTCGCCTGGACTCGGATCGCCTAAGTTTTCTCCGGGCCATCAAATACGACCTATGGAACCATAGTCACAACCCCGCCATGACTGTTCCTCGTTGTTTTGCGTTTTACGGAAAAAAAAACCTAGAATTTAGCCTGATTCCCTTATTTTCATGTGCGCATTCCGAGTAGGTCCGGCCCCCTCGGACCCAGATCGCCTTAAAATTTTCTAGGCCATCAAATATGACCTAAGGAACCATAGTCCTCGCCCCTCCATGATCATTCCTTTTTTTTGTTTTGCATTTTACGGCCAAAAAAAGAATTCCGCCCGATTTCCATATTTTTGTGTAGCCCACGCCTTCCGAGTGGGCCCGGGACCCCGGACCCTGATCGCCTAAAAGTTTTTTGGGAAATCCAATTTGTCCTAAGAAACCCTATTCATCGCCCGATTCCCATATTTTCGTGTGCTATAGCCCATGTCTGTCGAGTGGGCCGGGCCCCCCGGACCCAAATCGTCTAAAAATTTTCCAGGCCATCAAATACGACCTAAGGAACCATAATCACCGCCCAGCCATGACCGTTCCTCATTTTTTGCGTTTTACAGCCAAAAAATAGGAATTTCGCCCGATTCCCATATTTTCATGTGCTATAACCCACGCCTTCCGAGTAGGCCCGGCCGCCCCAAACCTCGATCGCCTAAAACTTTTCCAAGGCATCAAATACGACCTAAGGAACTATAGTCACCCCTCCCCCCATCATGATGTTTCCTCGTTTTTGTTGCGTTTACGACCAATAAACTAGAATTCCGCCCGATTTCTATATTTTCGTGTCCTATAGCCCACGCCTTCCGAGTGGTCTCAAGGGCCCCCGGACACGGATCGCCTAAAAACATTTTGCATCATCACATATGACCTAATGAACCATAGTCACCGCCTCACCATGATCGTTCCTCCTTGTTTTGTGTTTTACGGCCAAAAAACTAGAATTCCGCTCGATTCCCATATTTTCGTGTGTTATATAGCCCACGCCTTCTAAGTGGGCCCGGGCCGCACGGACCCGGATTGCCTATAATTTTTCTAGGCCATTAAATATGACCTAAGGAACCATAGTCGCCGCCCCTCCATGACCGTTCCTCTTCTTTTGCATTTTACGGCCAAAAAACAAGAATTCCGACCGATTCCCATACTTTCATGTGCTATAGCACACCCCGCTCGGACCCCGATCACCTAAATGTTTTTTTCCAAGCCATCAAATACGACCTAAGGAACCATAGTCACCGCCCCACCATGACCGTTCCTCATTTTTTGCATTTTACAGCGAAAAAACTAGAATTTTGCCCGATTCCCATATTTTAGTGTGTTATAACCCCCGCCTTCCGAGTGGGCCCGGGCCCCCCCCGGACCCGGATCGCCTAAAAATGTTTCGGGCCATCACATACCACCTAAGGAACCATAGTCATCGCCCCGCCATGACCGTTCCTCTTTTTTGCGTTTTATGGCCAAAAAACTAGAATTCTGCTTGATTCCCATATTTTCGTATTCTATAAGACCACGCCTTGTGAGTGGGCCCGGGCACCCCCAGACCCGAATCACCTAACATTTTTATGGTCCATCCAATATGACATAAGGAACCATAGTCGGTACCCTTCCATGACCGTTCCTCATTATTTTGCATTTTACTTCCAAAAAACTAGAATTCCGCTCGATTCTCATATTTTAGTGTGCTATAGCTCACACCTTCCAAGTGGGCACGGACCCCGATCGCCTAAGTTTTTTTCCGGGCCATCAAATACGATCTACGGAACCATATTTACCGCCCCTCCATGGCCATTCCTCGTTTTGTTTTGCATTTTCAGGACAAAAAACTAGAATTCGGCTTCATTCCCATAATTGCGGGCGCTACAACCCATGCATTCCGAGTGGGCCCGGGCCCCCCGAACCCGGATAGCCTAAAATGTTTTCGAGCCATCAAATACACCTAAGGAACCATAGTCACCTCCCCACCATGACCGTTCCTCGAGTTTTTCATTTTACGGCCAAAAAACCAGAATTCCGCTCGATTCCCATATTTTAGTGTGTTATAGCCCATGTCTTCCAAGTGGGCCCTGGCTCCCCGGGCCCTGTATCGCGTAAACAATTTTTGGCCCATCAAATACGACCTAAGGAACCATAGTCACCGCCCCACCATGATCGTTCCTCGTTGTTTTGCGTTTTACGGCCAAAAAACTAGAATTCCGCCCGATTCCCATATTTTCATGTGCTATAATACCCCACACCTTCCGAGTGGGCCAGGCCCCCCGGACCAGGATCGCCTATAAATTTTCGGGCTATCAAATACGACCTAAGGGACCATAGTCACCGCCCCTCCTAACCCGGATCGCCTAAATTTATCCCGGGCCATCCAATACGATCTAAGGAACCATAGTTACCGCCCCGCCATGGCCGTTGCTCGTTGTTATGTGTTTTACGGCAAAAACACTAGAATTCTTCCCGATTTCCATATTTTCATGTGCTATGGACCACGCCTTTCGAGTGCGCCAGGACCCCCGGACTCAGATTGCCTAAAATTTTTCCGTGCCATCAAATACGACTTAAGGAACCATAGTCACCGCCCCGCCAAGACCGTTCCTCGTTTTTTTGCATTTCACAGCCAAAAAACTAGAATTTCGCCTGATTCTGATATATTTGTGTGCTATAGGCCACGCTTTCCGAGTGGGCTCGGGCCGCTAGACCTGGATTGTCTAAAAATATTTTGGGCCATCGAATACAACCTAAGGAACCTTAGTCATTGCCTCGCCATGACTGTTCCTCGTTTATTTGCGTTTTACGGCAAAAACACTAGAATTCCGCCCGATACTCATATTTTTGTGTGCTATAGCCCACTATTTCCAAGTGGGCCCGTCCCCCCTGATCCGGATCGCCTAAAATTTTTTAGAGCCATCAAATACGACGTAAGTAACCATAGTCACTGCCCCGTCATGACCGTTCCTCGTTTATTTGCGTTTTACAGCCAAAAAACTAGAATTTCGCCTGATTCCCATATTTTCGTGTGCTATAGCCCACGCCTTCTGAGTGGTCCCGGCCTCCCGGCCCTGGATTGCCTAATATTTTTTTGGGCCATCCAATACAACCTAAGTAACCATAGTCACGGCGCCGCCATAACCGTTCCTCATTTGTTTGCATTTTATGCCCAAAAAATTAGAATTCCGCTAGATTCCCATATTTTCGTGTACACGCCTTCCGAGAGAGCCCAGGGCCACCCAGACCCGATCGCCTAAAATTTTTCTGGGCCATCAAATACGAGCTAAGAAACCATAGTCATCGCCTCGCCATGACCATTTCTCATTTTTTGCGCTTTACGGCCAAAAAACTAGAATTCCGCTCGATGCCCGTATTTTAATGTGCTATAGCCCACGCCTTCCGAGTGGGCCCGGACCCCCGGACCCAGATTGCCTAAAATTTTTCCGGGCCAAGAACTACGATCTAAGGAACCATAGTCACCTCCCCACCATGACCGTTCCTCGTTGTTTTTCATTTTATGGCCAAAAAACTAGAATTCCGCTCAATTCCCATATGTTTCTGTGCTATAGCCCACGCCTTCCGAGTGGGCCCGGACCCCCGGACCTCGATCGCCTATAATTTTTTCGGGCCATAAAATATGACCTACGGATCAATAATCACCACCTATCCATGACCGTTCTTCAATTGTTTTGCATTTTACGGCCAAAAAACTAGAATTCCCCTCGATTCCCATATATTTCGGGTGCTATAGCCCACGCCTTCTGAGTGTGCCCGGACCCGGATCGCCTAAATGTTTTCCGAAGCATAAAATACGACCTAAGGAACCATAGTCACCGCTCCACTATGACCATTTTTGTTTTGCGTTTTACGACCAAAAAACTAGAATTCCGCTTTATTCCCATATTGTTATATGCTACAATAGCCCACGCCTTCCGAGTGGGCCGGGCCCCGGGACTTGGATCGCCTAAAGATTTGTTGGGCCATCAAATAAGACTTAAGGAACACTTGTAACCTTCCCTCCATGACCGTTCCTCGTTTCTTTGTGTTTTACGACCAAAACACTAGAATTCCGCTCGATTCCCATATTTTAGTGTGCTATAGCCTACGCCTTTCGAGTTGGCCCAGACCCCCGGACCACGATCACCTAAAAATTTTCCGGGCCATCAAATACGATCTAAGGAACCATAGCCACCGCCCCGCCATGACCGTTCCTCGTTTATTTGCATTGTATGTCTATAAAACTAGAATTCCGTTCTTTTCCCATATTTTAGTGTGCTATAGCCATGCCTTCCGAGTGGGGCCGGACCCCCAGATCCCGATCGCCTAAAATTTTTCCGGGCCTTCAAATACTATATAAGGATCAATAGTTACCACCCCGCCATGACCACTCCTCGTGTTTTTGTTTTTTACGGCCAAAAGACTAGAATTCCTCCCGATTCCCATATTTTTGTGTGCAAAGCCCACGCATTCCGAGTGGGCCCTGGCCCACCGGGACCTGGATCGCCTAAAAATTTTCGAGAAGTAAAATACGGTCTAAGGAACCATAGTCACCGCCCCGCCATGATCGTTCCTCGTTCTTTGTGTTTTACGGCCAGAAAACTAGAATTCTGCCTGATTCCCATATTTTCGTGTGCTATAGCCCACGCATTCCGAGTTGGCCCGGGCCCACAGACCCGGATAGCCTAAAATTTTGTAGGGCCATCAAATACGACTTAAGGATCAATAGTCACCGCCTCGCCATGACCGTTCCTCATTTCTTTTGCATTTTACGGCCAAAAAACTAGAATTCCCCCTGATTCCTATATATTTCGTATGCTATAGCCTATGCCTTCTGAGTGGGCCCGGACCCGCCATCAAATACAACCTAGGGAACAATAGTTAGCACCCCACCATGACCGTTCCTTTTATTTTGCGTTTTACGGCCAAAAAACTAGAATTCCGCTTGATTCCCATATTTCCATGTGCTATAATAGCCCACGCCTTCCGAGTGGGCCGGGCCCCGGGACCCGGATTGCCTAAATGTTTTTCGTGTTATCACATATGACCTAAGGAACCATAGTCATCGCCCTTCCATGTCTGTTCCCATTTCTTTTGTGTTTTATAGCAAAAAAACTAGAATTCCGCCCGATTCTCATATTTTCGTGTGCTATAGCCCACTCCTTCCGAGTGGGCCCAGCCCCCCGGATTTGGATCGCCTAAAATTTTCTAGGCCATCAAATACGACCTAAGGATAAATAGTCACCGCCTCGCCATGACCATTCCTCGTTTTTTTGCGTTTTAAGACCAAAAAACTAGAATTCCCCCTGATTCCCATATATTCCGTGTGCCATAGCCCACGCCTTCTGAGTGGGCCCGACCCCCGGACCCTGATCCCCTAAAATTTTTTCGGGCCATCAAATACTACCTAAGGAACCATAGTCACCGCCCCTCCATGACCGTTTCTTGTTGTTTGGCATTTTACGACCAAAAAACTAGAATTTCGCCTGATTCCCATATTTTCGTGTGCAATAATAGCCCATACATATTATAAGTGTGGGCTATAGCACACAAAAATATGGAAATCAGGCTGAATTCTAGTTTTTTGGCTATAAAAAGCAAAAACAACGGGGAACAGTCATGGAGGGGCGGTGACTATGGTTCCTTAGGTAGTATTTGATGGCCCGAAAAAATTTTAGGGGATCAGGGTCCGGGGGTCGGGCCCACTCAGAAGGCGTGGGCTATGGCACACGGAATATATGGGAATCAGGGGGAATTCTAGTTTTTTGGTCTTAAAACGCAAAAAAACGAGGAATGGTCATGGCAGGGCGGTGATTGTGTTCCATAGGTCGTATTTGATTGCCCGAAAAACTTTTAGGTGATTCGGGTCTGAGGGGCGCTACCCACTCGGAAGGTAAGGGCTATAGCACGCGAATATATGGGAATCAGGCGAAATTCTAGTTTTTTGTCCGTACGGCACAAAAATGAGGAACGGTGATGGCAAGGTGGTGGCTATGGTTGCTTAGGTCCTATTGGATGGCCCAGAAAAATTTAAGGCAATCCAAGTTAGGGGGGCCGGGCCCACTCGGAAGGCGTGGGCTATAGCATGCGAAAATATGGGAATCAGGCAGAATTCTTGTACTTTGGCCGTAAAACACAAAACAATAAGGAACGGTCATGGCGGGGCGGTGGCTATGGTTCCTTAGGTCCAATTTGATGGTCCGAAAATATTTAAGGCGATCCGGGTTTGGGGGCCCGGATTCACTCGGAAGGCGTGGGCTATAGCACACGAAAATGTGGAAATCCGGCAGAATTCTAGTTTTTTGGCCGTAAAAAGCAAAGAAACGAGGAACGGTCATGGTGGAGCAGTGAATATGGTTCCTTAGGTCGTATGTGATGGTCCGGAAAGATTTATGGCGATCCAGATCCGGGGGAGCCGGCCCACTCGGAAGGCGTGGGCTATAGCACACGAAAATATGGGAATTGGGCGGAATTCTAGTTTTTCTTCCGTAAATATCAAAACAATGGGGAATGGTCTTGGCAGGGCATTGACTTTGGTTCCATAGGTCATATTTGATGGCCCGGAAAATTTTTAGGCGATTCGGGTCTGGGGGGTCCAGGCCACTCGGAAGACGTGGGCAATATCACACAAAAATATGGGAATTTGACAGAATTCAAGTTTGCTTGCCGTAAAATCTAAAATAACGAAGAAAGGTCAAGGCGGGGCAGTGATTGTTGTTCCATAAGTCATATATTATGATCTGGAGATATTTAAGGCGATCTGGGTTCAGGGGCCCAGGCTCACTCGGAAGGCGTGGGCTATATCACACGAAAATATGGGAATCAGGCAAAATTCAAATTTATTGGCCGTAAAATGCAAAAAATGATTAACGGTCATGGCGAGGCAGTGACTATGGTTCCTTAGGTCATATTTGATGGCCCGGAAAAATGTTAGGCGATCCGTGTCCGGGGGGCCCTGCCCACTGGGAAGGCGTGGGCTATAGCACACGAAAATATGGGAATCAGGCGGAATTCAATTATTTTTGTCGTTAAAAGTAAAACAATGAGGAACGGTCATGGTGAGGCAGTGAGTATGGTTCCTTAGGTAGTATTTGATAGCACAAAAAACTTTTAGGCAATCTGGGTCCAGGGGCCCGACCCACTTGGAAGGCGTGGGCTATATAGTACACGAAAATATGGGAATATGGCGGAATTCTAGTGTTTTGGCCCTAAAACGCAAAATAATTAGGAACGATTATGGCAGGGTGGTGACTATGGTTCCTTAGGTCATATTTGAGGGCCTAAAAAAACTTTAGGAGATCCGGGTTTGGGAAACCGGGCCCACTCGGAAGGCATGGGATATAGCATACGAAAATATGAAAATCGGGCGGAATTCAAATTTGTTTGCCGTAAAAAGAAAAACAATGTGGAACGGTCATGGCGAGGCAGTGACTGTGGTTCCTTAGGTCGTATTTGATGGCCCAGAAAATTTTTAGGCGATCCGTGTCCGGGGGGCCCGACCCACTCGGAAAGCGTGGGCTATAACACACGAAAATATGGGAATCTGGCAGAATTCAAGTTGTTTTTCCGTAAAAATAAAAAATTGGGGAACGGTCATGGTGGGGCGGTGGCTATAGTTCCTTAGGTCCTATTTGATGGTCCGGAAAAATTTAAGGTGATCCTGTTCCGGGGGGGCCGGCCCACTCGGAAGGCGTGGGCTATAGCACACGAAAAATATGGGAATCGGGTGAAATTCTAGTTTTTCTGCCGTAAATTGCAAAACAATGAGGAACGGTCGTAGCAGGGCGTTGACTATGGTTCTATAGGTCGTATTTGATGGCTCGTAAAAATTTTAGGCGATCCGAGTCCGGGCAACTCGGAAGACGTGGGCTATATATATCACACGAAAGTATGGGAATCTGACAGAATTCAAGGTTTTTTGCCGTAAAAAGCAAAATAATGAAGAAAGGTCATGGCGGGGCGGTGATTGTGGTTCATAGGTCATATTTGATGGCCCGAAAAAATTTTAGGCTATCCGTGTCCGGGGGCGCTGCCCACTCGGAAGGCGAGGGCTATAGCACATGAAAATATGGGAGTCGGGTGGAATTCTAGATTTTTGTCCATAAAACACAAAACAACAAGGAATGGTCATGGAGGGGTGGTGGCTATGGTTCCTTAGGTCCTATTTGATGGCCCGAAAGAATTTAAGGCGATCCGGGTTTGGGGGGCCCGGGCCCACTCGGAAGGCGTGGGCTATAGCACACGAAAATATGAGAATCGGGCGGAATTCTAGTGTTTTGGCCGTAAAACACAAAACAATGAGGAATGGTCATGGTAGGGCGGTGGCTAGGGTTCTTTAGGTCCTATTTGATGGCCTGGAAATATTTAAGGCGATCTGGGTTCGGGGGGCTCAGGCCCACTCGAAAGGCGTGGCCTATAGCACACGAAAATATGGGTATCGGTCAGAATTCAAGTTCTTTGGCTATAAAACACAAAAAGTACGAGGAACGGTCATGGTAGGGCGATGGCTATGATTCATTTGGTCCTATTTGATGGCCCAAAAAAATTTAACGCGATCCGGGTTCGGGGGACCCGGGCCCACTGGGAAAGCGTGGGCTATAGCACACGAAAATATAGGAATCAGGCGGAATTCTAGTTTTTTCACCGTAAAAATCAAAATACGAGAAACGGTCATGGTGGGGCGATGGCTATAGTTCTTTAGCTCTTATTTCATGTCCCGGAAAAATTTAAGGCGATCCGAGTTTGGGGGCCTCGGGCCCACTTGGAAGGCGTGGGCTATAGCACACGAAAATATGGGAATCAGGCAGAATTCAAATTTGTTTGCCATAAAAAGCAAAAGAAATGAGTAACGGACATGGTGAGGCAGTGACTATGGTTCCTTAGGTCGTTGTTGATGACCCAGAAAAATTTTAGGCGATCCAGGTCCGGGGGGCCTGTCCCACTCGGAATGCGTGGGCTATATAGCACACAAAAATATGGGAATCGGGCGGAATTCTAGTTTTTTTGCCGTAAAATGCAAAACAACGAGGAACAGTCATGGTGGGGCGTTGACTATGGTTCCATAGGTCATATTTCGTGGCCGGGAAAAATTTTAGGCGATCCGGGTCCGGGGGGCCTGGCCCACTCGGAAGGTGTGGGATATTCACACGAAAATACGCGAATCAAGCGGAATTCTAGTTTTTTGGCCGTAAAATGCAAATCAACGAGGAAAGGTCATGGCGGGGCGGTGATTGGTTCCATAGGTCGTATTTGATGGACCGGAAAAATTTTAGGCAATCCGGGTCCTAAGGGACCGGCCCACTCGGAAGGCACGGGCTATATCACACGTAAATATAGGAATCGGGTGGAATTCTAGTATTTTCACCGTAAAAATCAAAAAAACAGGGAACGGTGGTTCCATAGGTCATAATTCATGACCCGGAAAATATTTAGGCGATCCGGGTCTGGGGGACCTGCCCACTCGGAAGGCATGGGCTGTATCACACGAAAATATGGGAATCAGACGGAATTCTAGTCTTTTGGCCGTAAAACGCAACAAAATGAGGAACAGTCATGGTGGGGAGGTGAATATGGTTCCATAGGTCGTATTTGATGGACTGGAAAAATTTTAGGCAATTCGGGTCCGGGGGGCCGGCCCACTCGGAAGGCGTGGGCTATATCACACGAAAATATAGGAATCAGATGGAATTTTAGTTTTTTGGCAGTAAAAACGCGAAATATGAGGAAAGGTCTTGGTGGGGTGGTGACTATGGTTACTTAGGTCGTATTTGATGGCCCGAAAATTTTTTAGGCGATCCAGTTCCGGGGGGGCGGCCCACTCGGAAGGCATGGGTTATAGCACACTGATATATGGGAATCGGGCGGAATTCTAGTTTTTCGGCCGTAAAACACTAAACAACGAGGAACTGTCTTGGCGGGGCGGTGACTGTGATTCCATAGGTCGTATTTGATGGCCCGGAAAATTTTTAGGTGATCCGGGTGCGGGGGCCCTGCCCACTCGGAAGGCGTGGGCTATAACACACGAAAATATGGGAATCAGGCAAAGTTCTAGTGTTTTGGCCGTAAAATGCAAACAATACAACAAATGGTCATGGCGGGCTGATGACTATGGTTCCATAGGTCGTATTTGATGGCCTGAAAAAACTTTAGGCAATCCAGGTTCGGTGGCCCAGGCGCACTCGGAAGGCGTGGGATATAGCACACATAAATATGGGATTCGGGCGGAATTCAAATTGTTTTGCCGTAAAATGCAAAATAACGAAGAAAGGTCATGGCGGGGTGGTGATTGTGGTTCCATAGGTCGTATTTGATCGCCCAGAAAAATTTTCGGCGATCCAGGTTCGGTGGCCCAGGCGCACTCAGAATGCGTGGGATATAGCACACATAAATATGGGATTCGGGCGGAATTCAAATTGTTTTGCCGTTAAAAGTAAAACAATGAGTAGCGGTCATGGCGAGGCAGTGACTGTAGTTCCTTAGGTCGTATTTGATAGCCTAGAAAACTTTTAGGCGATCCGGGTCCGGGTACCCGACCCACTCGGAAGGCGTGGGCTATAGCAC
>AWOL01S0181098.1:15758-30768 GCA_000715115.1 Nicotiana otophora
TATATATATATATATATATTTATATCCGATAGCCGAAAGTATAAATTTTATATAATTTTTATATATAACGTACAAAATATGTGTATATTATATACACATGTTTTACTTTCGACTATCGGATATAAATAATTTTTGCCGCGAACTAAAAGTAAAAAAATTCCAACCTTATTGTTCTAAAGGTCGAACTAACTAAATTTAGTCAACTAATTAACTAGAAGGCCATTCTCACCGTCAACGCCAATTAATATACCCGAGGGGGCGGTCGTTTGGCTACCGGAACTAGGATTATAAGCTGGAGACAAAACTTAAAATTATATTTATTTCATGTTTAATTATAAATATTGGCTAATATCGATATAAATTGTATACCAAAATGCTAGTATTAATTAACTGTTCTACATTGGATGTCAAATAACAATCTCAAAATCAATATATCGCTTTATTGTTGGGATATATATTATTAACCATGGATTTGGTTTGGATATAGTATTTATTATGGAATAATTATTTATTAAATTTTAACAAAGTTTTAAATAGATCATATATTCGTCTGTGTCTTTACTTTTTTAGTTAATAATTTAGTGTATAAAATTTAGCTTATATACGAAAGATTAATGTAACGATCTGACCGGTCGTTTTGAGAGAATTAGCCCTGAACCTCTGTTTATTGCTCCCTCTATTTCATTTTTGGGTTTTGTGACTCGCCGGGAGGATTTGTCTTTGGATTTGGAGTGAAATGGGACACATAGTTCTTAAAATGGGAGTATAAGTCGTATGTTTTGACCGTAGTTCGAACTATATGAAGACAACTCTGGAATGGAGTTTTGACGGTTCCAGTAGGTCCGTAGGTCATTTTAGCGTCAATTGGCGAAAGTTGCAAAAAGGGATGATTTTTGGAAAGTTTGACCGGGAGTGGACTTTTTGATATCGAGGTCAGATTTCGATTCCGAAAGTTCAAATAGGTCTGTAATGTCAATTATGACTTGTGTGCAAAATTTGAAGTCAATCGGGCATGATTTGATATGTTTCGGCGTCCGGTGAAGAAGTTTGAAATTTGAAGTTCACTAGGCTTGAATCGATGCGCAATTTGTGTTTTTGGCGTTGTTTGATGTGATTTAAGGGCTTGACTAAGTCTGTATGATATTTTAGGACTTGTTGGTTTGTTTGGTTGAGGTCCGGGGGCCTCGGGTGAGTTTCGAATGGTTAACGGGTCATTTTTGGACTTAGAAGATTTCTGGTGCTGGGCTGGTTCTAGTGTCATCGCACTTGCAGTGGGTTTGGCCGCAGGTGCGGTCTCGCATAAGAGAGCTTGGAGTCGCAGATGCGGGGATGGGGGAAATGGCCATTGGTCGCAAATGCTACATGAAGACCGCAAGAGCGTAGTCACTTCTGCGGAGGAATGAGCGCAGAAGCGGAAAGGGCTGGGAGGCCTGTTTGTCGCAGAAGCAGACTTGGTCCGCAGGAGCGGGTGCGCAGAAGTGCTCCTTAGTCGCAGAAGCACAGATGCACATTTGGGTCCGCAGAAGCACACGTGCCTGGACTAAGTTAGAACCGCACCTGCGATGGAAATTCCGCAGGTGCGGAACCGCAATCCCGAGGGTTTATTTCATTCTTTATTTTGGACATTTTGAACGCGATATAGGGCGATTGTTGAGAGCCCTTTCGAGAAATTTCTTGAGGTAAGCCACTTATTAACATTGTTATTCAATAATCTTGTTTTCCCATTGATTTTCACACCTAGTTAGTGTATATTTAAGGTGGAATTTGGGAGTTGGAAGCTAGGGATTTAGAGAGTTTGATTTGAGGATTTGAGGGTCGAGTTGATGTCGGATTTTGGTAATTTTTGTATGGGTAAACTCGATATCGAATGGGTGTTTGTATTTTGTGACTATTACCCAATTCCGAGACGTAGGACCGGGTCAACGTTTTGGGGTGATTTTTTGATTCTTTGCTAAAGTCATAAATTTATGATTTAAATTAGTTTCTTGTAGTGTATTCATGATATGTAATTACTTTTGGCTAGATTTGGGCCATTTGGAGTCAGAAAACGGAGGGAAATGCATACTTATCGATTAATTGAGGGCGATTTGAGGTAAGTGGCTTGTCTAACCTTGTGTAGGGAAAATCCCCTTAGGATTTGGTACAGTTGTAACAATTTGTGATATGTGAGCGTCGTATACGCGAGGTGATGAGTGCGTACACAGGCTAATTGTGGAATTTCAGTTCTTGCTAAGTTGTTTTCCTTTAAATTCATTAACTGAGTTGCCTTAGCATATGTAATGATCATATTTAGCCTAGTATCGCATGTCTATGTACCTCAACTCTTACTTGCAATTTGTGAAACATGCTTAGTTGAATTACATACTTCCCTTGATTTGAATTAAATCTTTAACTGTAAGATTTTTGCTGTAAATTTGTTGTTCCTTCGGTTATCTGCTGTATATTTACTTTGGGACTACGAGGCGTTTACTTGGGAGATCCCCTTGTACTACATATTTACTTTGGGACTATGAGGCGGTTCCTCAGGAGATCCCCCTGTACTGCATATTTACTTTGGGACTACGAGGCCCCATGTACTGTATATTTACTTTGGGACTACGAGGCGGTTCCCCAGGAGATTCTCTGTATTGCATATTTACTTTGGGACTACGAGGCGTTTACTCGTGAGATCTCCTTGTACTCCATATTTATTTTGGGACTACAAGGCAGTTCCTCGAGAGATCCCCCGTATACTGCATAGTTACATTGGGACTACGAGGCGGTTCCTTAGGAGATCCCCCTTGTACTGCATATTTATATTGGGACTACGAGGCGGTACCTCGGGAGCGCCCTTGTTGTTTACTTCTATTTGCTAAGCTGTTATTTTCTGAAGTTTCTCGTTGTTCAAATTTTCAGTCATTTCAAATATTTTTTATATCTTCTGCCTTACTCTTCTTTATAATCAGTAGGGCCCTGACCTTCCCTCATCACTACTCTGCCTAGGTTAGGCTATGCACTTACTAGGTACCGTTGTGGTGTACTGATGCTGCACTTCTGCACATCTTTGTGTGCAGATCCAGGTACCGCTTACCAGACAAGATATTAGTGAGCTAGCCTGTATGCGGAGGCTTCAAGGTATATCTGCCAGCGTCCGCAAACCACGGAGTCCCCCTCTATCCGTGCTATGTTGTTTTTCCTAATTCTCTTTGGACTTTGATATATAAAGACACATAGTATTTCTCTTAGAAGCTTGTGACTTATTTCTACCGGGTTTTGGGAGTTGTAACTATTAAAAATCATAGTTCTTATGTATATATCATGTGTTGGAACTTGAGTTCATATGATTATTTAGTCTTTCGGCAAATTGTTAGGCTTACCTAATCTTAGAGACTAGGTACAATCACGACGTCTTATGGAGGGAAATTGGGGCCATAACAAGTTGGTGTCAGAGTTCTCGGTTCATAGGGGTTATGAGTCACAAGCAGGTTTAGTAGAGTCTCGCGGATAGGTATGAAGACGTCTGTACTTATCTTCGGGAGGCTATGGAACTGTTAGGAAAAGTTTCACTTTCTATCGTGCGAGATTTTTTACTTTGTACTCTAAACTCCTGTCTTTCTATTCACTCACAGATGGTGAGGACACGTATAACTGGATCGGATGATCAGACACCTGCGCCCCCTACTAGAGCCGTGAGAGGCCGGGGCCGGGGTAGAGGTCGAGGACGTCCACGTGGTGCAGCCCGAGCACCCGCATGAGTTGCTACATAGGAGCCACCAGTAGCTCCACTTCGAAGGTAGGCACCTGAGATACCGTTTACTGCAACAGTCCTCTAGGAGACTCTAGCCTAGTTTCTGAGCATGTTCAGCACCTTAGCTCAGACAGGATTGATACCTCTTGCTCCTGCCACATCTCAGTCCAGGGGAGGAGCACAGACTCCCGTATTTGGTACCCTAAAGCAGTGGGTTCAGGTCGACCAGGTTCCAGAGATCATACCATTATAGCCGGTAGCTCCAGTTTAGCCCGAGGTTAGGGAACAGTTTCTGAGGCGGAGCAGCTCAGGCTCGAGAGGTACAAGAAGTACCACCCTCCTACTTTTAGTGGCTTGGCATCAGAGGATGCCCACGGTTTTCTTGAGGAGTGCCACCATATCCTCCGTACTATGGGTGTTGTGGAGACTAGTGGGGTTGCTTTCACTATATTACAACTTAGAGGAGCATCCTATCAGTGGTGGTGCGCCTACAAGTTGGATAGTCCGGCTGAGGCAACTTCACTCACTTGGATTCAGTTCTTAGATATGTTCTTGAGGGAGTATGTTCCCCAGAGTCTCAAAGATACATGGCGCACAGAGTTTGAGTAGTTGCACCAGGGTTCTATGACCGTGTCAGAGTATGCGATCCAATTCAGTTATTTGGCTAGGCATGCACCAGCCTTGGTTACTACTTTTCGAGAGCGGGTTCGTCGGTTAATTGAATGGCTCAACCCCAGCATCAGATTGATCATGTCCCGAGAGTTGAAAATGGATATTGTGTACTAGCAGGTAGTAGGGATTGCTAGGAGTTTGGAGGGTATGCTGACTCGGGATAGAGAGAAGAGAGAGGCCAAGAGGTCTCGAGAGTCTGGCACTTACAGTGTGGGATGCCCTGTTCATTCAGCATTTCCAGCTGCTAGCGGTGCTCTAACCACTACTAGGCCCCAGGATCCTTATTATACACCGTCAGTTTCTAGTGTGCCTCATGTGCGAGGTGCTTCTAGTGGTCAGTCCATTCGATAAGTCCCGAGCCAGTCGTAGCAGCCACGTCTTCCGAGAGCTTGTTTTGAGTGTGGCGACACTTGTCATTTGGTGAAGGATTGCCCCAGATTCAGGAGGGATGCACCTCCACTGATATCTCAGGCACCACGTGCTCCACTGGGTCCTCAGGTTATGGTTGCAGCACCAGTTAACACCCAACCTGCACAACCTGCTAGATGTGGAGGTCGGGTAGGTAGAGGTCGCCCTAGAGGAGGATGCCAGGCCAGATATTATGCGCTTCCTGCTAGGATGGAGGCAATTGCATCAGATTCTATTATCACAGGTATTGTTCTGGTCTATCATAGAGATGCATCAGTCTTATTTGATCCAGTCTTCACTTATACCAATGTGTCATCTTATTTTGGCCCGTTTTGGGTGTATTCCGTGATTTTCTGAGTTCACATGTTTATGTATCTACACTCGTAGGTGATTCAATTATTGTTGACCGTGTGTATCGGTCGTGTTTGATCGCTCTTTGTGGTTTTGAGACCAGAGCCAATTTGCTATTACTCAGTATGTTGGATTTTGATGTTATTTTGGGCATGGACTGGTTTTCGCCCTATCACTCTATCCTTGATTGTCATTCCAAGATGGTGACGTTGGCTATGCCAGGTCTACCGCTGCTAGAGTGGAGAGGTACCTTAGATCACGTTCCTAGCAGGGTTGTTTCATTTCTTAAAGCTCAACGAATGGTTGAGAAGGGGTGTGATGCGTATCTGGCCTATGTGAGAGATGCTAGTGTTGATACTCCTACCATCGAGTCAATTCCGATAGTGAGGGATTTTGCAGATGTATTTCCACGAGATCATCCGGGCATGCCACCCAACAACAATATTGACTTTGGCATTGATTTGTTACTGGGCACTCAGCCCATTTCCATTCTACCTTATCGTATGGCCCCAGCAGAGTTGAAAGAGTTAAAGGAACAGTTACAGGAGTTATTTGATAAAGGGTTCATTCGTCCCAGTGTATCGCCTTGGTGTGCTCCTCTCTTGCTTGTAAAGAAAAAGGATGGTTCCATGCGAATATGTATTGGTTATCACCACTTGAACAAGGTTACAGTGAAGAACATGTATCCATTGCCACATATTGATAACCTATTTGATTAGCTTCAGGGTGTTAGAGTGTTTTCTAAGATCGACTTGCGTTCAGGCTATCATCAGTTGATGATTCGGGAGCCAGATATTCTGAAGACTGCTTTCAGGACTCGGTATGGTCTTTACGCGTTCCTTGTGATGTCTTTTGGGCTAACCAACGCCCCAACAATATTTATGCACTTAATGAACAGTGTATTTCAGCCCTATCTTAACTTTTTCGTCATTGTGTTTATTGACTACATTCTTGTGTACTCCCAGAGTCGGGAGGATCATGAGCAGCACCTGAGGACTGTGCTTCGAACCTTGAGAGAGAAGAAGGTATATGCAACATTTTTGAAGTGTGAGTTCTGGCTAGACTCAGTGGCATTTTTGGGTCATGTAGTATTGAGTGAGGGGATCAAGGTAGATCCGAACAAGATCGAAGCAGTGCAGAGTTTGCTCAGACCATCCTCAGCTACGGAGATCTAGAGTTTTCTTTGTTTGGCGGGTTACTACTGTCAATTTGTAGAGGGTTTCTCGTCTATTGCAGCACCTATGACCAAATTGACCCAGAAGACTGCTCCGTTCAGGTGGACCGGGGAGTGTGAGGAGAGAGTTCAAAAGCTCAAGATTGCTTTGACTACAGCCCCAGTATTGGTGTTGCCTAGTGGTTCGGGATTCTATACGGTATATTCTAATATGTCACGCATTGGTCTCGGTGCTTTGTTGATGTACGACGGTAGGGTGATTGCCTATACGTCTAGACAGCTGAAGGTGCATGAGAAGAACTATCATATCCACGACCTCTAGTTAGCAACTATTGTTCATGCCTTGAAGATCTGGTGGAACTACTTCTACGGTGTCCCTTGTGAGGTTTTCACTAATCACCGGAGTCAACAGGATCTGTTTAGACATAAGGATCTTAACTTGCGGCAGCAGAGATGGTTGGAGTTACTTAAGGATTATGACATGACCATTCTCTATCACCCCGGAAAGGCCAATGTGGTGGCCGATGCCTTGAGTCACAAGGCAGAGAGTTTGGTCAGTTTAGCATATCTACCAGTAGTAGAGAGGCCCTTAGCCTTGGATGTTTAGGCCTTGGCCAACCAGTTCGTCAGATTGGATATTACCGAGCCGAGCAGAGTTATGGCTTGTGTGCTTTATCAGTCTTCCCTTTATGATTGTATCAGGGAGCGTCAGTATGATGACCCCCATCTTCTTGTCCTTAAAGACACGGTTTAGCACGGTGATGCCAAGGAAGTAACTATTGGAGATGATGGTGTATTAAGGATGCAGGGCAGACTATGTGTGCCTAATATAGTTGGTTTGCGTGAGTTGATTTTCTAGGAGGCTCACAGTTCGCGGTAATCCATTCACTCAGGTGCCGCGAAGATGTATCAGGACTTGAGGCAGCACTATTGGTGGAGGTGGATGAAGAAAGACATAGTGGAGTATGTCGCTCGGTGCCTAAATTGTCAGCAGGTGATGTATGAGCATCAGCGACTGGGTGGATTGCTTCAGAAGTTAGAGATTCCAGAGTGAAAATGGGAGCGAATTATTATGGATTTTGTTGTTGGGCTCCCACGGACTCAAAGGAAGTTCGATGCAGTTTGGGTGATTGTGGATAGACTGACAAAGTCAGCTCATTTCATTCATGTGGTTACTACTTACTCTTCAGAGCAGTTGGCTCAGGTTTACATCCGCGAGATTGTCAGGCTTCATGGCATACCAATATCTATCATCTCTGACCGGGGTGCACAGTTTACATCACGGTTCTAGAGAGTTGTATAGCATGAGTTAGGTACTCGTGTGGAGTTGAGTACAATATTTCACCCTCAGACGGACGGACAGTCCGAGCGCACTATTTAGATATTCGATGAAATGCTTCGTGCGTGTGTGATTGATTTTGGTGGTGCTTGGGATCAGTTCTTGCCACTTGCGGGATTTGACTACAACAACAGTTATCAGTCGAGCATTCATATGGTGTCGTATGAGGCTTTGCATGGTAGACGGTGCCGGTCTCCAATGGGTTGATTGAAGCAGTGTGAGGCTAGGCTATTGGAGACTTGGTTCAGGATGCCTTGGAGAAAGTTAATTTGATTCAGGATCGACTTCGTAAAGCCCAGTCCAGGCAGAAGAGTTATGCAGATCGGAAGGTTTGTGACATTGCATTCATGGTTGGGGAGCGGGCTTTGCTCCGGGTTTTGCCCATGAAGGGTGTTATGAGGTTCATAAAGAAGGGCAAGTTGTGCCCTAGGTATATCGGACCTTTTGAGGTTCTTGAGATGGTTGGAGAGGTGGCTTACAAACTTGCACTACCACCTAGTCACTCTGCAGTTCATCAAGTGTTCCATGTTTCCATGCTCCGGAAGTATCAAGACAATCCTTCTCATATGTCAGACTTCAGCTCAGTACAGTTGGACAAGGATCTATCTTATCTCGAGGAGCCAGTGCCATTTTGGGTAGACAGGTCCGAAAGTTGAGGTCAAATAACATCGCGTTAGTGAAGATGCAGTGGAGGTGTCATCCGGTCGAGGAGGCGACTTGGGAGACCAAGCATGTTATGCGTAGCCATTATCCTTATCGTTTCACCACTCCAGGTATATCTCTATACTCATTCGAGGACGAACGTTTATTTTAAGAGGGGGGATGTAACGACCCTGTCGGTCGTTTTGAGAGAATTAGCCCTGAACCCCTATTTATTGCTCCCTCTATTTCATTTTTGGGTTTTGTGACTTCCCTGGAGGATTTGCTTTGTTTTCGGACTAAAATGGGACACAGAGTCCTTAAAAGGAGAGTTTAAGTCGTAGGTTTTGATCGCAGTTTGAACTATGTGAATACGACTCCGAAATGGAGTTTTGACAATTTCAATAGCTCCGTAGGGTGATTTTGATCTTAGGAGCGTGTTTGTATGTCGAATTGGAGGTTTGTAGGTCATTTCAGTGCCAATTGGCAAAAATTGGAAAATGGGATGATTTTTGGGAAAATTGACCGGGAGTGAACTTTTTGATATCGGGGTCAAATTCTGATTTTGGAAGTTGGAGTAGGTCTGTAATGTCAATTATGACTTGTGTGCAAAATTTGAGGTTAATCGAACTTGATTTGATAGGTTTCGGCATCCGGTGTAGAAATTTGAAGTTTAAAGTTCACTAGGCTTGAATCGATGCGCAATTTGTGCTTTTAGCATGTTTTGATATCATTTAAGGACTTGACTAAGTCCGTATGATATTTTAGGACTTGTTGGTATGTTTGGTTGAGGTTCCGGGGGCCTCGGGTGAGTTTCGGATGGTTAACGGATCATTTTTGTACATAGAAGATTTCTGGTGATGGGCTGGTTCTGGTGTCATCGCACATGCGGTAGGTTTGGCCGCAGGTGCGGTCTCGCATAAGCGAGCTTGGAGTCGCAGATGCGGGTATGGGGAAAATGTCCAGTGGTCGCAGATGCTACGTGAAGACCGCAAGAGCGTAGTCACTTCTGTGGAGGAATGAGCATAGAAGCGGAAAGTCCTGGGAGGCCTGTTGGTCGTAGAAGCGGATTTGGTCTGCAGGAGCGGGTGCGTAGATACACTCCTTGGCCGCAGAAGCGGAAGCGTAGATGCGCATTTGGGTCTGTAGATGCAGACGTGTCTGGACTAGGTTAAAACCGCACCTGCGATAGAAATTCCGTAGATGTGGAGCCATAAATACGGCTGTGGACTCGAAGAAACGATTTCGCTGGCCAGAAATAGGGAAATCCCAAGGGTTTATGTCATTCTTCATTTTGGACATTTTGAACTCGGTCTAGGACAAGTTTTGAGATCACTTTCGAGGGATTTCATGAGGTAAGCCACTTGTGAACATTTTTATTCAATAATCCTAATTTCTCCACCTAGTTAGTATGTATTTAAAGTGGAATTTGGGAGTTTGAGGCTAGGGATTTGGAGAGTTTGATATGAGGATTTGAGGGTCGAGTTGATGTCGGATTTTGGTAATTTTGGTATGGGTGAACTAGATATCGAATGGGTATTTGTGTTTTGTGACTTCTACCCGATTCTGAAATATGGGCCCGTATCGACCTTTTGGGGCTATTTTTCGATAAGTCATAATTTTATGATTTACATTAGTTTCTTGTAGTTGTATTCATGATATGGAATTGCTTTTGGCTAGATTTAGGCCATTCAAAGTTGGACAATCGAGGGAAAGGCATCCTTATCGATTGATTAAGCGAGATTTGAGTTAAGTGACTTGTCTAACCTTGTGTGAGGAAAATCCTTTTAGGATTTGGTACAGTTGTAACAATTTGTGATATGTGAGCGCCGTATACGTGAGGTGGCGAGTGCGTACACGGGCTAATTGTGGAAATTTCAGTTCTTACTGAGTTGTTTTCTTTTAAGTTCCTTAGCTGAGTTGCCTTATCATATTTAGTAATCATGTTTAGCCTAGTATCGCATGTCTACGTGCCTCAACTCTTACTTACAATTTATGCAACATGCTTAGTTGAATTATCTGCTTCCCTTGATTTAAATTAAATCTTTAACTGTAAGATTCTTGTTGTAAATTTGTTGTTCCTTCAGTTATCTGCTGCATATTTACTTTGGGGCTACGAGGCGTTTACTCGGGAGATCCCTTTGTACTACATATTTACTTTCGTACTATGAGGCGGTTCCTCGTGAGATCTCCCATGTACTGCATATTTACTTTGGGACTACGAGGCGGTTCCTCGGGAGATCCCCTGTACTACGTATTTACTTTGGGACTACGAGGCGTTTACTCGGGAGATCCCCCTGTAATGCATATTTACTTTGGGAATACGAGACGGTTCCTCTGGAGATCCCTCCTATAATGCATATTTACTTTGGGACTACGAGGCGGTTACTTGGGAGATCCTCATGTACTGTATATTTACATTTGTGACTACGAGACGGTACCTCGGGAGCGCTCTTGTTGTTTACCTCTATTTGCTGAGTTGTTATTTTCTGAAGTTTCTCGATGTTAAATTTTTCAGTCATTTCAAGAAGAATTTATATTTTCTTCCTTACTTTTATTTTAAACCAATAGGGCCCTGACCTGACCTCGTCACTACTCTACCGAGGTTAGGCTTGGCACTTACTAGGTACCGTTGTAGTGTACTCATTCTGCACTTTTGCACATCTTTATATGCAGATCAAGGTACCGCTTACCAGACTAGATATCAGTGAGCTAGCCTGTACGCGGAGACTTCAGGATACATCTGCCAGCGTCCGTAGACCACGGAATCCCCCTCTATCCTTGTTATATTGTTTTTCCTAATTTTCTTTAGACTTTCATGTATAGAGACACATAGTATTTCTCTTAGAAGCTTGTGACTTATTTCTACCAAGTTTTGGGAGTCGTAACTAATAAAAATCGTAGTTCTTATGTATATATCATGTGTTGAGACTTGAGTTCATATTATTATTCAGTCTTTCCGCAAATTATTAAGCTTACCTAGTCTTATAGATTAGGTGCCATCATGACACCCTACTTAGGGAAATTAGGGTCGTGACAATTAAATCATCGGTTCTTATAAGTATAAAGATCATGTTCACTATCTAATTATGGAATTGGACAACCCATCAGGAATGATTGTAGCACAATATTAAATATAATTTATCTTGATTATGAGAATGGTTTAATTCCGACTTCTTGTGCTAGTATATTTTGTATGTATTAAACGGACCAAGTAGAGATAAGTATCTTATACTGAATTAATAAAATAACTTCTCTAGCCACTAAACGTACTTATACTTTTAATCTTGATATAATTATTATTGGTTGTGTACATTATTTATTGTTTTGATTTATTAAAAGATGAGATTCTTTTATGGGTCAATATTCCTAATAAATTAGACGATGATGATACACATTAGCGAAGTAATAGTTAGTTGATGGAATCCTTGTCTCGGTCTAGAGATTGATGATACATCTTTATGAAAGCTTATTAGTTTTCAGGTGTAAACCTTGCAGGTGGATTTTGTATCCGTCACATGAAATACGTTAAGCGAGAAACTAAAAGAAATAATCAATGGATTATATTATCAGTAATTTAATTTTTTTGATTAGTATCCGAATCTTAACTTGGGGAGTTAATTAAGGATTAATGGAGGAATTTCAAAATTTAACAGAGGAGTGCATTTACGAATTTTTAGTGGAATAATTCTTAATTTACTATGGTAGTATTAATTCGGATATTCTGAATTAAGTCCATAATAGGAAGTCTCGTTAATTAAATATTGCGGTCCCTGTTGTACCTGAATAATTAAAAATTAAATAAAATTCTATTTTTTAATGGAAAAGGAAGACCCAACAGGTTTAGGAAAAAGTTTTAAACCCTAAAACCTATGGCTATATAAAGGGGTCTTATTCCATAAGGAAGCCGTAGTTTTTATATATACGGTTATCCTAGGAGAAACTCGCCCACACGAGTTTTGCAAATTTCGGCTATTATTTGGGTCACACAGTAGAAGACTGTGGAACTGTAGGATGATCTCATGGACGGTATTTTCTCTCACTTAAAGGCTCTTTTCTCGATCATGGTCACGCTTCAAGAGATTCTTATCGATTTTATGTTCGATTAAAATATGTAATTATGTGTTGTCTATATTACGTGCAAGTGATCCTGGCTATTTGTTTCCGCTGTATATACTTGTTTTCCATCAATTGATATCATAATCTGTTTGCATCTAAATAGATAATCGAGATTATATGTATGCATGCGGTTACATATATGATTCATGTTTTATAGTTTTATCACGAGGAAAATCATAAGAACATGAAGCTGTTATGAACTATTGTTAACAGTTATGTGTAGAAACAATTTTAAAGCTTCATAAGTTATTATTTGGGAATATGCATAAGTATCTCTTGACCTATACCTGGATTTCCAACTACACACTCTACCTTTGCGAGGTTTTTATTACCCCCTAAACTATTTTAAAGTAGAATTATTTGCACCTTTAAAGCTAACGTGACAGAGTGTGTGTATTTCACTAGGGGTGGGCGTTCGGTACTTCAAGACGGTATTTGAAAACTACGGTTCGGTACTTCGATATTCGGCATATTAATTGTGCGTACCAAATACCGTACCAAAGTAGTTCGGTATAGTTCGGTATCTTTTTGTACGGTTCGGTACGGTTTCGGTATGGTTTCAGTATCGTACCAAGTCTTTGTAAACTAAAGAGTGATGAACTACTGAACTCTAATTCATTAGAAAATTTCTAATAATATGATAAATGAGCATAGCAACAACAGAATGTGAGCAATTCCTTCAAATAATTTCTAATAGAAATCACTACATGTGCATAGCAACAGAATGTGCCCTCTACTTCTAATAAATTTATAATAGAAATCACATCATTATCTATTTTCTCGAGCACTTAGTAATTAAATTTTGCATCACAATTAGGCACAGGGGACCTTCCAGTGTGGTTCTGAAAGCAATCAGCTATATTCCAAGAAAGCCTAAACTATCATTAGGGAGGGGTGTTGGGCTTAGTCTTAGTGGGCTACTCGCTAGGGATAAGAACTAACAAGTTGAAATTTGGGCTGAAAATTGATAATTTGGGCTGGGTAGTGAAGGAAGGTGCACTTGTATAATTCGGTATTTCGGTATACCGAAATATCGAAACCTTTATACCGAGGACCGTACCGAAATATCAAACAACCGAAATTCATATACTGAAATACCGAACTAATTTGCTCCGGTTCGGAATTCAATTTTTCAGATTTTATGCCTACCCCAATATTTCACTCTCCTTGGGAGAGTAAGATGCAAGAAAAAATGATTTTCAAATTTTTCTTTTTGCTTTTTTACCATTTTTTCTTACTTTTTTCCCTTTTCCTTTTCCTATTTCTTTGTCTTTTTCTTTTACTTTTTTTTTTTTGTTTCTTCTTTAATTCCGGCGGATATTCATTCACCGATGACTTTGTCTAACCGTTTTTATTCCATTTATTCTGTTTTTCTTTTTCCTCTTTCTATCCTTTTCACACACAAATTAAACTCTCAAAAAGATCTATTCATAAGCAAAGCAAAATATACTTAGATTAGGGGGAAAAAATTCATCATAAGAAAATCTCCCCACACCTGAAAAAATTGAGGTTTTGAAATTTTAACTAGAAAAAGTCTTCTCAGCTTGAAATTCCGACGACCATCATTTTATGCCGCCGGTGACCAAAACAAAAAGAAAGAGAATGAATAACAAAAAAAATGAGAATAATAAGAAATAAGAAAAAGGATAAGAAAAAGAAGAAAGAATAAAAAAAAAGTACTAAATATACATGTGGCAGTATGTGTAGTTCACCACTTGCCAAGTATTTGGTTGTCTAGTTTTAGGGTGGTATTTATTTCATTAAAAAAGGTTTAGGGGGTAATAGGATTCCCATAAAGATAAAGTGTGTAGTTGAAAATTTGAGTATAGGACAGAGGTACTTATGCATTTTCCCTTATTATTTATTGTTGATTGCTAATTTAAGAAAAAACAAAAGGAAAAAAATGGATGGTACTGGTTGGTCGGCTACGACGGAACGTTGTGGAAAACTTGATCAAGTAACCTGTTAGGGTTTTCCTAAAGTTTGTTTTCAATTAATTGTAATTTTTTTAAAAAATGGAATAAGGAGTGAACGATCTAGGCGGCTGTAATTACAAGGTTTCAGAGGGATTGTTTCTATTTTAATTTTTTTTTTTTTTGACCAATCGCAATTACTTAAATTAAATAAACAAAAGAGAAGAGAAAAGGAGGTGATGTCGCATGTAGTTGGCGGCGACAAAAGATGGTATATCACTATATTGTATCTTCTTAAACTTGGTTCATTCTCTAGTTGATTATTTGGTACGTTTTTGTCAAATATTCATTGAAGTTCCATTCGTTAATTACTTGTCTTATTCTCAACTAGACAAGTGTTTTAATAATCTGTAGTGTGCTCTTATTTATATCCAAGAATGGATCCAAAGATAATGTAGCACAAAATAAGGTTATAATTATATGACCACTTTATTTCATCCCTTTCTATCTCACGTTATATTATAGTGTATAATTGAGAATTTATGATTAATAAATAATTATGATTTATTTATTTGAAATCATTAAAAATTTTAACTGGCTTTATACTTGTGAGATGATATAACACATGTGTTGAGAATTATGTTTAATAAATAGGGTCTACTAAAGTA
>AWOL01S0181124.1:4731-23867 GCA_000715115.1 Nicotiana otophora
AAGATCGGGCTTCTTAGGTGCCTTGTAGATTTTTCTTTTCTTTTGTACTTTTGTATTTTGTTGAGGTCGTTTGGCCTTTGTAAAAGTTTATGTATATATACAAGGATTTTTCCATTCGACAAATAGCAATGATTTTGAATGCCTTAGCACATAATAATTAGGTCTTGTTCGGATGTTCAAACAATGCTCGCTCTTGATATTGTTTTTCTTAAGACTCGTGGGGGCTCGGTATGACCGGAAGCTTTCCCCAAAGTTCTTACTTAGAATATTTTAGCTTATAATTTTATCGAGGGTAGTCTTTGAACCAATTTAGAAATTTAAAAGGCCTTATGTTTTGGTTACGTATCCCAGACGTCTCCGAGTCGTTCTAGGACGGTCGTAGAATGTTAAGTTCGAGTGTTGCATAATGGGCTTATTACCCTGAGTCATTCGGGCTCGCCCCGGACAACAGTCCTCAAATGGGGATGGTCGTAGCCTTTGAAGTTCGGGAACTACCAAATAGGTTTTGTGCCCTCGGGCTTCGTAGCTCGAGCCGTCTGGGCTTGTCCATGACGACAGTCCCCGAGTGAGGGTTATCTCTTGGATACGGATGGAGGTGGCCCTTGGGCCTAATATCCTTAAGGAAAAAAACAAAGTAATTTTTAAGAGACAAAATATGTATTTGCAAGGTAGAAATTTTCTTTTATTTATGTACAACATACGAGATTGCAAATGTGTACAAGCTTCATGTTTTTTCTTAAGTGGTCTATGTGGGAACGGTTCATTTGACCGTTTGGCCCTTACAACAAATCATATTCACCAAGTCCAGACTTGTTTGAGCATGAAGTTTCCTTCCTTACTAAAATAATTACCCGAGGGTGATGGCCCCCAGTATTCGAGGTCGATCATAGAGAAGGCTCGGATACTATTGATGTGAACCTTGACTCCGGTTCATAGTTAGTATTCAATTCTAAGTTAGCATGATCCACTGTTGCCTCGTTAAAAACCTTGCCAGAAAACCCATTTCGGACAAAATCGATTCAAGGGAAAAAGAGTGCAACGCGTTCTTTCAGGCCTAATTGCATCATTCCTTGGTTGTTACCTGTAACTGTTAGTCCAATCCGTAATACATTTAAAGAAAATTAATGAATGGGGTTGTACCTTAGCAGTAGTATCACTTTAAGTAGGTTATGTTCCAGTTGTTTGATAGCCACTCACCGTTCACCATTTCGAGTTTGTACGATCCTTTGCCGGTGATGTCAACAATTTGATATGGACCTTCCCAATTCGGTCCCAGCTTGGTTTGGGTTACGGGTGCCCAATGTCACCTTTCTTAACACCAAGTCCCCGACATTGAAGTGTCAAAGGTTGGCTCTCCGATTGTAATATCTTTCAATCCGTTGCTTTTGGGCGGCCAACCAGACGAGGCCAGTCTTGTGCCTTTCATCTAACAGCTCCAAGTTTGTACTCATGGCCTTGTCGTTTGATTCATTAGTCGCATATTAGAACCTGGGACTCGGTTCGCCTACTTCGACCGGTATAAGAGATTTTGCTCCGTAGACCAACGAGAACAGGGTGGCCCCTGTACTAGATTGTGCGGTCGTACGGTATTCCCATAGGACTTCGGGCAGGATTTCCTTCCATTTCCCTTTGGCGCCGATCAACTTCTTTTTGAGATTTTGGAGTATGGTCTTGTTCATTGACTCTGCTTGCCCGTTTCCACTAGGGTGATAGGATGTTGATAGGATCCTTTTGATCTTATGGTTCTCGAAAATCTTGCTCACATTGTTGCCGATGATCTGCTTCCCATTATCGCACACGATCTAGGACGACATTCTGAATCGACAAATTATGTGGTCCCATATGAAATCAATAACCTGCTTCTCCCCGACTTTCACAAATGCCTAGGCTTCCACCCACTTAGAAAAATAATCAGTCATAAATAAGATAAATTGAGATGTTCATTCCCTATTTCATGAATGGCCGGGGTGATAAGACCGAATGTAGTGGTTCTCCGGGCTGATGGATCATCGGAGCATGCCTCTAACATTCGTCAAATATTTGCACGAACTCCTTTGCGTCTTTTTCCATATCGATCCAGTAGTAGCCGACTCTAATTATCTTCTAAACTAATTACTCGGTGCCCGAATGGTTCCTGCAGGTGCCCTCATGAACTTCCCTTCAAACATACTCGGTATCTCCCGGTCCCAGACATATAGAGAGTGGACCATCGAATGCTCTTCTAAATAGGGTACCGTCTTCGAACAAGCTAAAAACGCAGAGCTCTCGATTCTATAGGATTCGAGGGAAGTTTTCCAGTCTTCAGGTAATCTATTTATTTTTTTCTCCAGTCCCATGTTAAGCTTGTTGAGTTTATCTCGGCATGACCTTCCTGCACTACCGATTTAATGAGTTTTACGACTGTTCCTGAGTTGAATTCATTATCATCGACCGATGATCCCAAGTTAGCAAGAGCATCGGCCTCACTATTTTGATCCCGAGGTACATATTGTAAAGTCCATTCTTTTAATCGATGTAACGTTATCTTTAGCTTATCCAGGTATCTTCGCATTCGTTCCTCTTTGAGTTCGAGCGTTCCATTAGCTTGGTTCACCGCGAGGAGGGAATCACACTTAGCTTCAACCACCTTGGCCCCCAGGCTTTTAGCTAGTTCAAGACCTGCAATCATGGCCTCATACTCGACCTTGTTGTTAGTCAATTTTACAGTTCTAATATATTGCCTAACTATATTACCCATCGGTGGTTTCAACTAGATGCCAAGTCTGGACCCCTTTGCATTCGAGGAACCGTCCGTGAAGAGGGTCTCCGGAAGAAGTCCCCGCGTTCAACAACAACTCTTTCTCGACCTCAGGAATTAGGGTTGGCATGAAGTTGGCCACGAACTCTGCCAAAATTTGAGATTTGATGGCGGTTTAGTGTCGATATTCGATATCGTACCCGCTGATCTCTACGGTCTATTTGGCCAGTCGTCCCGAGAGCTCGGACTTATGAATTATGTTTCTTAATGGGTAAGTAGTCACAAAACATACGGGATGGCATTGATAATATGATTTTAGCTTCCTAGAGGCTCTTAGCAAAGTGAGCGCCAATTTTTCTAGGTGAGGATACCTAGTTTTAGTCTCGTCTATAGTTTTGCTAACATAATAGATAGTACATTGTGTATCTTCTTATTCCCGGACTAGGACTCCACTTACCACTATCTCGGATTCCGCCAAGTATAGGTACAATTGTTCATCTGCCTTCAGAGTATGAAGCAAAGGTGGGCTCGAGAGCTGCCGCTTAAGTTCCTCCAAATATTTTGACACTCCGAGGTCCATGAAAAGTTATTCTTCTTCTTCAATAGTGAAAAGTATCGATGGCTCTTGTCGGAGGACCTCGAGATGAATCGACCCAAAGCGGCTATGCTCCCGGTTAACCTTTTAACGGCCTTGACATTATGCATAATGGTGATGTCCTTGATGGCCTTGATTTTATCTGGATTAATATCGATTCTCCGGTTGGACACCATGAATTCGAGAAATTTCCCGGACCCGGCTCCGAATGCCCATTTCTCTGGGTTCAACTTCATATTGTATTTCTTAAATATATTGAAGGTTTCCTACAAATGTTTCAAATGGTCCTCTGCTCGCAGGGACTTAACCAACATTCTTAATTTATTCCGTGGCGTGGCATCGATCATGCGATGTTTGGCAGAGGGAAAGAGTCATTGGGGTATGCCTTGTTTAAGTCTTTATAGTCTACCTACATTCTTAATTTATTCCCCTTTTTAGGGACTACTACTATATTTGCTAATCAATCCGGGTACTTAACCTCCCGGATGGACAAGACCCTATTTTAAGGAGTTTAGATACCTCGTCCTTGATGAATACATGCTTAACTTTGGACTGAGGGCTCCTTTTCTACTTGATCGGACAAAACATCAGATTCAGGCTTAGCTTGTGAGTATTTATCTCCAGCGGAATCCCTATCATATTGAGGTGGGACAAAGCAAAACAATTTATGTTAGCTATAAGGAATTGAATGAGTTTTTTCCTGAGCTTGGGACTTAGCCCGGTGCCCAGGTGTACCTTACAATCAGGTAGGTGTTCGATCAATATGACTTGCTCCAGCTCTTCGACTGTTGATTTGGTGGCGTTAGAATCATTGGGGACTATGAAAGACCTGAGAACTCCGTAGTCATCTTCCTCATCCGTCCCCTACTTCCCCGGTTTAATAAAGGCGTGTATTGGTAATTCCTATTTGGTTTCGTCTTTGGCTACCCGACTTAGACCCTTCCATGTCGAAAGTGCGGATACCGGGGTGACCTCGTCGACCACGAACATCTACTTTATGGCCGGTTGTTCTCCGTAAACTATTTTAATCCCTCCTGGCATCGAGATTGTTAGCACCCGGTGTAGCGTCGAGGGTATTGTCCTCGTGTTGTGAATCCATGGTCTCCCGAACAGAGCATTGTACCTCATATCTCCTTTGATCAAGTAGAACTTTGTTTCCTGAATGGTTTCGGTGGTATTCACCGGTAATGTTATCTCCCCTTTAGTGGTCTCACATGCCATGTTGAATATGTGTAGAACCCTGACTGCAAGCACGATTTAGTCTTGCAGACCTAGTTGTTCCATGATCCTTGATCTAATGATATTGGTCAAGCTACTTGGATCAATTAACTCGAGATTTATTTATGAGTACGTATATTACCAGTGCATCATTGTGCGGTTGTACGATGCCCTCATCATCCTCATAGCTGGAAGACAAGGTTCCTTCCGGTACGTAATCTCAAGTCCATTTTTCCCTCGTTATGGATACTTTGGTGCGCTTTAACATCAGCCCCTGGAAACGTCGACCCCACCGATGATCATGTTAATGACATGCTGAGGCTCCTTCTACTTGATCTTCTTACTAGAATCTCTGTTCCTGAAATGATTTTTAGCTCGATCGCTCAGGAACTCCCGGAGATGTTCGTTGTTGAATAACCGCGCTACTTCCTCTCTCAATTGTGAGAAATCCTTTGTTTTGTGGCCGTGAATACCATGATATTTACATATTAAGTTGGGATCCCTTTTAGCTAGATCAGACTGTATAGGTCGCGGCCACTTGGTGTCTTTGATGCATCTGATGGCAGACACGATAGCAGTAGTAACAATATTGAAGTTGTACTCCGATAACCTCGGTGCTTTCATAGAATTGATGGGCCGGTCGAAACCGTTTTTGATACCGATCTCTACTTGACCTTGGTTCATGATCAATGTCTCTTTTGGATTTGTCACTAGCTCGGATAGGATAAACAGACCCGGAAAGGGCCCCAAGCTGATCATCTTCGACCCTAATTTTGATTGGTATTGATTATGCACATTGGCCCAAGTTACAGTTGAATATTCTACCCGATTCTTCTTTAACTGCTGCGAAGCAAATGAGCTTCCAGCATTGAGTCCTTGGGTGAAGGCTTAAACGACCCAATCGTCTTCCACTGGCGGCAGGTTCATCCGTTCCATTTGAAACATTGACACGAACTCCCTGAGCATCTCGTTATCTCTTTTCCTTACCTTGAAAAGGTCCAACTTCCTAGTCTCGACCTTGATGGCTCCGGCGGGCGCTTTTACAAAAGCATCTACAAGCATAGAAAATGAGTCAATAGAATTAGGGGGCAAGTTGTGATACCATATCATAGTTCCTTTTGACAAGGTCTCTCTGAACATTTTCAGCAGGTCGAATTCGATCTCATCATCTTCCAAGTCGTTCCCCTTGATAGCGCACATGCACGAGGTCATATGTTTATTTGTATTAGTTATTTCGTAGTACTTAGGTATCTCAGGCATGCGGAGCTTCTTCAGGATCAGCTTCGGAGTCGCGTTCGAAGGAAAGGGTTTTTGAACAAACTTTTTTGAGTCTAGTCCTTCCAATATCAGAGGTGCTTGGGGGATCTGGTCGACCTTAGAGTTGTAGGTCTCCACCTTCTTGTCGTTGGCTTCGATCTTCTTTTCTCCCGTTTCTACCCGTTTTGTCAATTCCTCGAGCATCTTTATTATCTTAGGATTGGTCTCCGGTTCAGCTTTATTTAGCCTATATGTGGCTGGTTCATTTCTATGAGTATTTTTCCAAGATGGTTCGGGCTCAACTCTACTGGGAGCGCGACTTTGGTTTTGTATTTGGGCTATCGCTGCCTGCTGAGAATGTATCATTTCAAAAATTACCCGTAAATTGATCACATCCCCTTCACCGTCACGAGAATTTTGGGCTACCGATCGGACTCCCACGCGGACGCTGTTCTCAGGATCGGTGGGCCAATTCCTGTTAATGGCCACATGTGAGTTGGCTTCGATTGGGTCTGCGGCCGGAATTGCATTGGGATCACCAGGGTGCACTTCATTACCGGGCACCATATTGTTGTTCTCGCCATGGTCGCCAGATTCAGTATCCGTATTTAGAGTGACAGATTGGGAGTTCGACATTTTAAATTTAGTCCTGAAATTAAAGATATTTCAAAGAATAAGTGTGAAGTAGGGTGTGTTACGGAAATTTGTATCAAATTGCCGCCATTATCCTTAGCCCCGCGGTGGGCGCCAAACTGTTTACCCTCGAAATCGAATAACAATTAAATTTATAAGTGATTTTAAGGATATGAGGATTAATTTGATGCAAAATGATAAATTGAGTTAAAATGGACAAATAAAGATACAGTAAATTTAAACCACATGAGGAGGATGATTCCAGCCTTGGTGAAGCATTCACTCTTGATTTGGGCTCAAAGTGGACAATTTTGATGAATGAGAGAGAAAGCTTACAATAATAGTGAAAATAATAGTATATTGATTTGGGATGCGTGTTATCATGTGTCTAATGAATTATCATACCTCCTTTATATAGTAGGCGAATCCCACTCTAAGTACAACTTTATAAAAGGTAAAGAATCTTCTGTTTAACTAATTGTCGGTTCTTCATCGATACATGCCGGAATCCACGCCGCAATATTCGGCCGTTCACGGATATTACGGCCTTCTGTTGGTCGTTCTTGATTGCCCGACAATGTCTTTCGAAGTCTTTCGGGATTTAGATCGATCTCGAATCATGACCCCGATATTCTCGAAGGCAGATAACCTGCCCTAGAATTCTAACTTGTTGAGACCTTTGTTTCGATTTTGTTCTTTCGCAATCATATCTTGAGTTCATTTTACCCTATTGGAGGCCGGAGTATATCATGAGCCCGATTTTTATCCGTATACAAGGTTAATATGATTTTTCTTTCATCTCTTATTAGTTACATATTCATATTGTTGTTCATAGAATTTTGTTTAGTTATTACATAAAGTTAGAAGGTTTCTTTAAATACTGTTTGTTTTAAGCTTAGTTTTGACCATTTTGACATTTGTTAATTACATAAGCAAATAAAGAAGGTAGTAGATTTGAAGTAGGAAATTAATAAATGGACTGCTAAAGCTGAACAATAAAACATGAGCCAAAAAGGGGGATTTGCATCTATACCCGATTTTTGGGTCACTTTTTAACCTATACCTGCTTTGTAAAAAATTACAAGCGTGGCCACTTTTTGGGTAACTTCAGACATACGGGCCTGAAGTAGCAAAAATTTATGTCTGAAGTTTGAAGTTCAGAATATTTTGCCTGAAGTATAGTCTTATCAAAGAAAAACTTCAAATATTTTTGCCTGAAGTTTGGCCTGACTTGCAAGGGCAATCACGCAAACTTCACTTCATAGTGCAATGGAAAACTTCAGTTCAATAATTGCTGAACTTCAGCAATTTTGGCTAAAGTTTTTGTTTTGTAATTGTTGAACTTCAGCATTCTAGGAGCTGAAGTTTGTTCAGTATCTGCTGAAATTCAGCATTTTAGGAGCTGAGGTTTGTTTAGTATTTGCTGAACTTCAGCTCCTAGAGGATGCACTTCAGTTCAATATTTGCTGAACTTCAGCAATTTTGGCTGAAGTTTTTGTTTTGTAATTACTGAACTTCAACATTCTAGGAGCTGAAGTTTGTTTAGTATCTGTTAAACTTCAGCATTTTAGGAGCTGAAGTTTGTTTAGTATTTGCTGAACTTCAGCTTCTAGAGGATGCACTTCAGTTCAATAATTGCTGAACTTCAGCAACTTTGGCTGAAGTTTTTGTTTTGTAATTGCTAAACTTCAGCATTCTAAGAGCTGAAGTTTGTTTAGTATCTACTGAACTTCAACATTTTAGGAGCTGAAGTTTGTTTAGTATTTGCTGAACTTCAGCTCCTAGAGGATGCACTTCAGTGCTTGGGTCGTTTTGGGTAATATTCCAAGTAGTCAACATGAACTTCCTGTCGTCCATCCTCATACCATGAAGGAAAATATCAGTGGGTTCATCAAAACTTTGCCGTAGTGGCTTCCCTGACAAATCATAAATTAAACCAGGTCTCCTGAATCCAATAGCTTCGCTTTATGTGAAGAAGATGCACTTGTGCCTACTTGTGTTTAGAACTATGAGTTCCTTGAAGTTGTTTAATATCACCCGGAGAAGAAGAAGAAGGAGGAGAAGAAGAAGAAAACGAAGGAGGAGAAAGAGGAGGAGAAAGAGGCCTGAAGTTGTGTAAAAAGTGGGTATAAATTAAAACTTTTTTAAAAAGTGGGTATAGGTTAAATGGGGACGACCAAATAGGCCACCCCATGCAATTGTTACGCCAAAAAATATAAAATAAATTTCAATAGCCCAACAGAATTAATCAATTGACCCAATGGTCATTTAATATCAAATGGGTGACAAAGTGTTGGCTCAAAATAACCAAAGACGGGCTAGCAACTCAAATGTAAATAGCTGGCCCATTTTATTTTTATTTGGACAATACCAATAAAAGTTGGCCCATTTTCTTTTGATAACAAAGTAGCCAATTTTTTAATATTACAAGTTGGACCAAACTTTCAAGTGTCATGCTTCCACCAATTAAATTCAATAAAAACTAGATTTATTTTCCTCTATAATTAAAATAATATGAAAACTTAACTACCTTAATAATTAATTTAAACGCTTGGAAATTAGTAGGCGCGTCTTAACTTTTTTCATTCACGGACTCGCTTGTGTAGCGTGATGTTTAATATTTAGTAAATTAATTCAATAATCTCAATAGCTTAATTAATTTCTCATCTAATTAATCCCCTGTTCTAATCACGAACTCGCTTACGTAGCGCGATAGTGGCATTTAGTAATTTTCTAAACTAATTTTCTCAAGCACAAAAGTAGTAAAATCTCATAAGTACGATAAATAATTGATTGTCATGATTTTATATTCTCGTGCGAGGCGCAATTAAGATAAGTTAATTAATTTTATTTTCGATCACGCATTCGCTTGCGTAGCGTGGTTATAACAACGTAATATTATCCAAATCGTTCTTTAACAATCCTAATAATTAAAAAATAAAAATGGATAGGTAAAATATGGAAATCAAAAGTCACAACTTGGAATTCCCACCCTCGGAATCGTGATGGCACCTAACATTTCACTTGCTAGGCAAGCCAGCGTTAGAATAGTTTTTAGCCATTTTTAACAATTCAAATTAATTGATACCAAGTAAACTGAATAAACTGAAATAGAGTGAGAAATCATATTAGCAGCAATATCTAGATACAATCTCAGAAATGGTGTCACAAGTGTACGAGCGACTAGAATAATACAAATAATAGTCTGAATGAAAGTATAACCGTCTGAAATAAAATAAACAACTAGAGTAAGGTGAAAGAGGACTTCAGGACTGCGAACGCTGAGCAGTTATACCTCAAGTCTCCGCCAGGTAATCAATCCGAGCAATCTACTGACCGGCGCTGGGACCGACTCTAAAATATGCACAAGAAGTGCAGTGTAGTATGAGTACAACCGACCACATATACTCTATAAATGCCGAGCCTAACCTCGACGAAATAGTGACAAGGCTAAGGCATATCACTTATAAAAACTTGTATGCAATATAATAATAACGCGAAAGGAACACAGGAAAAGTAAGGTAGTTAACTTATAAAAATAAACTTAATCCTCAGAATCTTGTATGAAAACACTTAAAGCTAACACAATGCAACAATGAATACAAAACACACAATCCGTTGTGGCACACAACCCGATCCCACCGTACAAATACAATCCTCCCTTATTTTACCATATCAATATCAAGAAAACAACTAAAATCAGTTGCAGCGCGCAACCTGATCCCAGCATATAATCAAAATCTATATCATAATCCTCCCTTATTTCACCATAGCAAACGCACATATAAAATCCGTTATGGCACACAACCCAATACCACCATATTAATATCAATCCTCTCTTATTCTACTCGTTGCGGCGTGTAACCTGAACCATAAACAAAATCAATAAATGTAATCAATCCAACAACTCATTTCACAAGAATCTCTACGATTAAAGAATATGAAAGCAAAGCCATAAAAGAACCTCATACCAAATCAAGGAATGCTATAATTAATATAGAGCAAGTAGGACATGCCAATATATGACAGTTAAAGTGTACAAGTAGGACAATTAAGACAAGTAGAAATTAATCGTAGAAGCATGGAAGAAACGAATATTTTAATACGAAAGTAATAAGTGACAAGTAGTAAGTTAAGGCATAGGAAGCAATTAAAGCATGTAATAGTTAAGACACGAAATAAAATAATTAATGAAATACGGGCAAGCATGGAAACAATTATTTTACAGCGTATATACACTCCTCACCTCGCATATACGACTTTACACATGTAATTCACATAATACATAACTAATGGGTTCATATTCCCTCAAATCAAGGTAAGACCCAACACTTACCTCGCTCCGCAAGCAAATCAAAGCTCAACTGGGTCCTTTCCTCTAAAATTCACCTCCAAACCAATACAATCTAACCAAAATTGACTTAATATCAACAAACAATGCGAGCAACATCAATTATAATACATACAACTAAGATCTTTACACTTTTTCCAAAAAGACAACAAAAGTCAACCCTAGGACCGCTCGGTCAAAACCCAAGATTCGGACCAAAACTCAATTATCCATTTACCCCCGAGCCCAATTATGTGATTAGTTTCGAAATCTGGCCTCAATTTGAGGTCTAAATCTCAATTGGGGTGTTAATAAAATCGGGGTGAACGGGTATATTTTATATTGCATAAAATGGTAGAAAACATGCTTATATGGTCTACATACTTTGTTTGCTATTTTGTTTGACATGCTCTATTTCTACACACTCATAGAAAGCATGCTTATAGGAAATCGTACACACTTCACTCAATTATCTAAAGCATGTTTGAGTATTTGCTGTACTTGTTTCCAGGTATACTATTGTGCACATTTAGACAGCATGCCTATAGGATACAATAACATATATTTTGCTTGTGTTCCTCTAGATACCATGTCTATAAGGTTTCACTTAAACAATCAATCAATTATTTCTATTGCTCTTAGCACGCTACCCTTCCAGATACCATGACTATAGGTTTTTTATATAATTAATCAACTGCTTCTATTACACTGCTCTTTTATATATCAGGCATATAGGATTTTAATAAACTAATTAATTACTTTGTTATTTCGGCGCATTACCACACTTAGACAACATGCCTATAGGGATAAAGTATATAAAATCAATTTCACTTATAAACTACTAGAAATCCTTCCTATAGGATACTATCACCTTCTTAAGAAACATGTCTATAAAATCAGTACTGGTAATTCGGAATTCTGAGATTGTTTCACTGCCTTACTACACAAACAATTACAAATCATGCATATAGGACTTGCAACGCTTCTAATCTGTCAATGAATTAGTCTAAAGTAGCAGTACTACTTGTACAATACTGGAAATCAAAATCATATAGAAAATCATGCCGATAGGACTTAATGATTCTAATGCATCTAAAAAACGGCCTACTGCCTACGTGCAATTTGTTGCTTACGTGTGGAGGCTAACTTGAGCCTTTTCTTGCATTTATGTGTAGTCCTACATGTTGTTGAATGTATGCTAGTTTTATCATTTGAGCATCCTAAGAAGAATTTAGAACCACCTAATAGTAAGTCCAAAGCCTCCTGGATCATAGTCATGGGACGGGTAATGCACGTATAGGACACAATTTATAATTGTGTTAGAGCGCTTTAGGTAAACAACTTTAACATAGTAATTGGGTAGCAGGAGATGATAGTCTGTGCCTGCTGAGTAATATGAGCAACCCTTACCCTAAGGGAGTTGCGAAGTATTATTTATGTTACACGGGGTGATCCTTTAGGCTAAACAACTTAGGACCTCCCTCCCCCCTCCATTTATATGCTTGCTGCTCACACATAGTCATAGATCAATGAAGTTGTACTCCTTATGATCTTTAAGACTTGTACCGATTATTCATATAGTTTAATTCTTATGTTATTTTTTCTTACTATGGTTTATGTTATAATAGAACTTTCAACTTCCACATCTTTCCATACCTATATGATCACCTAGCATAATTACATCATTACATAGTGTAAACTTTGGCCAGGACCCATAATTGTTGACCTCGAAGAATGCCTAACACCTTCTATTCGAGGTAATTTTAGCCCTTACCCGATCTTTGGTAACACAGACTAGTCTAACAGAGTTATTCGCAAATAAGTGCCCTAACGCACCTTAAAAATCGTTAGGTGGAGACTTTTCTATTTTTAACACCCATTTAAAAGAGTTGTCACATGTCGAAACTCGCTTTTGCGAGAAAAATAAGTGCGACGGTTTGCGCCTCTAACGGCCTGACCTCTACCTCTGGCTGCCTGACCCCTGCCTCTAGCTAGCTGAGCGGGCGGTGGAGAAGCCAGTGTCGGAACCATGACACGAGAACTCTGCTTTGGCATGCCACCCAACAATCTCGGACAGAACGTCCCGATATGACCAGTACCTCCACACTCAAAATACACATCCTGCTGATGTGGATGCTGAAGCTGAAGCTAACCTGAACGAGCCGGATAACCACGGTGATAGCTCTGAATCAGAGGCGCACATATAGGAGTTGATTGTGCACTGTAGGTTGGCTACCCAAAATGAGGCACATAAGGACCACGACTCCCTAAAGAATTCTGAGATGCCTGAAGCACAAACTAAAATGGCCTGGAAGGATGGACCCTTCCAAAGTACCCCTGCCTCAAGATGAGGCACCACTAAAACTACCGGAATGACGAGGCCTCTTATCAGACGCCGGCCCCTCTCCTGAACATGAACTATCTCGATCCGTTTGGCAATATATATGACCCTCTGAAGAGTAATATCATCTCCAGTCTCCTTGGCCTTCTATAGCCTGATAGTGAAAGTGAGCCCATCACTGAATCTCCTCTATCTCCCCCTCTTAGTAGGGAGAAAATTAATGGCATGGCGAGCTAGGTCCACAAATTGAGTCTCGTACTCGGTAATAGTCATACTACCCTGCTGAAGACGCTCAAACTACCTACGGTAATCCTCTCTCAGAGTGACAGGAATGAACTTCTCTAGAAATAGCTACGAAAACTGATCTCATGTAATTGCAAGCGAACCAGCTGGTCTAGTCAACATATAATCTCTCCACCATCTCTTTGCGGAACAAGTCATCTGAAACACTACCAAATCAACCCCATTTGTTTTAACTATACCCATGTTCCGCAACATCTCATGGTTGTGGTCTAGAGAATCTTGTGGGTCCTCAGAAGGTGCACCACTGAAATGAAGAGGAAAGTGCTTGGTAAACTTATCCAACCTCAACAAAGCCTCAGAAGACACAACGGGCCTATCACCGTCCTGTGCCGCAACAACCGGTTGAACCACCCTAATTGGCGAGGCTGCTGGAGTCTGATACTGGGGAGCCGCCTTCTCCAGAGTGTGAGTAGCGGGAGTCTATGCTCCTTCCCCAGCCCGAGAGATAGTTGGTGCCACCGAGAATGTACTGGTCTGGGCAACACTCTCCATAAGTCCCACCAAACGGACTAGAGCATCCTGAAGCACTGGAGTGGCTATGAACCCCTTCGGGACCTGGGCTGGTCCGACGGGTACAGTCTGAGCTGGAACCTCCTCCTCGTGATCAATTTGAGGCTCCATTGTAGGTGTTGCTGCTCGAGCTCTAGGCTGAGCTCTGCCTCTGCCTCGGCCTCTGGCTTGGCCTCGGCCTCGACCTTTGCCTCTAGTAGTAACTGCCACAGGGGGCTACAGCTCTTGTCTGGCTGTAGATGTAGTGCGTGTCCTTGCCATCAGCGAGAGAACAGGAGTAGAATGGTTCAATCATCAATGATCGAATAAAATTGCACGATAGAGAAAGAAAGAAGTCAAATTGTTCCTAAACTCTATATTCTCTAGAGGCTAAGTACAGACGTCTCCGTACCGATCCTCCAGACTTTACTAAGCTTGCTCGTGACTCGTGAGACCTAGGAAACCTAGTGTTCTGGTACCAACTTGTCATGACTTGGAATTCCCACCCTCGAACCGTGATGGTGCCTAACATTTTACTTCCAAGCACGCCAACGTTAAAATAGTTTTTAGCCATTCTAACAATTTAAATTAATTGATACCAAGTAAAGTGCATAAACTGCAATAAAACTGAAATAGAGTGAGAAAACCATAATAACAGCAATATCTAGATACAATCCCATAACTAGTGTCACAAGTGCACGAGCGACTAGAATAATACAAACAATAGTGTGAATAAAAGTATAACTGTTTGAAATGAAATAAACAGGTAGAATAAGGTGGAAGGGGACTTGAGGGCTGCGAATGCCGAACAACTGTACCTCAAGTCTTCATCAGGCAAACAATCCGAGCAATCTAGTGATTGCCGCTAGGACCGACTCCAAAATATGCATAAGAAGTAAAAAGTATAGTATGAGTACAACCAACCCCCATGAACTCTGTAAGTACCGAGCCTAACCTCAACGAATTAGTGATGAAGCTAAGGCGGGTCACTTATAATAACCTATACATAGTATAATAATAATAACTGGAAAGGAACACAGGAAAAGTAAGGCAGATATCTTACAAAAATAAACTCAATCCTCGAAATTAGTAAAACAAGAAACATCAGTCCTCAGAATCTCGTATGAAAATACTAAAAGCTAACACAATGCAACAATGAATACAAAATACACAATCAGTTGCGGCGTGCAATCCGATCCCACCGTATAAATACAATCCTTCTTTATTTCACCGTATCAATATCAATAATAACATATAAAATCCATTGTGACGCGCAACCCGATCATACCATATAATCAGAATCAATATCATAATCGTCCCTTATTTTACCATATCAAAATCACATATAACATTTCTTGCGGCACGCAACCCCATCTCACATATCAATATCAATCCTCCCTTATTCCACCCGTTGTGGTATGCAACCCGATCCATAAACAAAATCAATAAATGTAATCAATCCAACAACTCAGTTGACAAGAATCTCTACCATTAAAGAATATGAAAGCAAAGCCATAAAGGAACCTCGTACCAAATCAAGGAATGCTACAATTAAAACACAGCAACAAGACACGCCAATATATGACAATTACATCGTAGAAGTAAGACAATTAAGACAAGTATCAATTAATCATGAAAGCATGAAAGCAACGAACATTTTAATACAAGAGTAATAAGTAACAAGTAGCATGTTAAGGCATAGGATGCTATTAAAGCATATAATAGCTAAGACATGGAATAAAATAAATAATAAAATACGGGCAAGAATGGAAACAATTATTTTTGACGGCGTATATATACTTGTCACCTTGCATATACATTGCTACACATGTAATTCACATAACACATAGCTCAAAGGTTCGTATTCCCTCAAATCAAGGTTAGGCCCAACACTAACCACGCTCCGCAAGCAAATCAAAGCTTAACCGGGGTCTTTTCTCTAAAATTTTACTCCAAACCAATCAAATCTAACCAAAATCGACTTAATATCAACAAACAATGTGAGAAAAATCAATTACAATACATACAACTAAGATCTTTACACTTTTTCCAAAAAGTCAACAAAAGTCAACCTCGGGCCCGCTTGATCAAAACCCAAGATTCGAACCAAAACTCAATTACCCATTCACCCCCCGAGCCCGATTATGTGATGAGTTTCGAAATCTGACCTCAATTTGAGGTCTAAATCTCAATTTTATAAAACCCCACAATTCTTCACAAATCCCTAATTTTCCTATCATGAAAGAGCATAGATTAAAGTTAGAAATCAATGGGTGTTGATGGAAATAGAAACCAAATGAGTTAAAGTACACTAACTTATGAAGTGGTGATGAAAGTTCTCTTCAAAATCGCCTCTAGGCCGAGCTCTAATTAGGAGATGGTGAAATATGGGTGAAATCCCGTCTTTGGGATATTTAAAAGACTGGGCGCCAGGCCTTCTTCGCGTTCGCGAAGGGCCTGACGCGTTCGCGAACCAGAGCATCCATAATGGCCTACGCATTCACGATATTCATCACATGTTCGTGAAGGCTTCTCCCCCACGCCTCCGCGTTCGCAAGCAAGGGCTCGCATTCGCGTAGAGTAACGGCAATGCCCCCTTCCTAGGCCCATAACCCTACGCATTCGCTAGAGGCTGGTTGCGCTCGCGAAGGCTAAATCCCCCAATGCTCCGTGTTCGTGACCTAGCTATAGCGTTCGCGATGAAGAAAACCACCAGCCCCAGTTTTCCCTTCGCGATCGCGAGAGTGGCCTCGTGATCGCGAAGCACAAAGAACCAGGTGACAGTAACAATGAAAAACTAGCAATGGCCTATGTCCAAAAATCACTCGAAGCCTATCCGGAACTCACCTGAGCGCCTCGGGTTCCAAATCAAACACGCACACGAGTGTCTTAATATTATACGAACTCGCTCGTCCGATCAAAACACCAAAATAACACCTACAACTATGAACCGGACATCAATATGAATGATATTTTCAAAGAAACTCAAGTACATGAAATTTTACAAACGGACGTCCGAATCACGTCAAATCAATTCCGTTTTGCATCACATTTTGTAGACAAGTCATAAACATAGAAATTAACCTATACCAAGTTCCGTAATCGAAATCCAAACTCGGTAGTAACAAATTCATCCTACAGTCAAACTTAGAAATTCTTTTAGCTTTCAAATTACTAGTATTCAACAAATTACGTTAAATCAAGTTAGGGACTTCCGAATTCGATTCCGGGCATACGCCCGAGTTCCAAATCACGATATGTACCCATCGGAACTGTCAAAATACGGATCCGGATTGGTTTACATACAATGTTGACCGTAGTCAACTCAGATGAGTTTTAAGGCAAAATCACACTTTTTATCAATTTTTCCTATAAGAAGTTTTCGGAAAATACACGGACTGCGCGTGCAAATCGAGAAAGGTTAAACGGAGCTATTCGAGGTCTCGAAACACAGAAATAAAGGGTAAAACTATAAACGACTTATCGGGTCATCACATCAAATAATGCACAGTTTGTCAAAAAATAATTCAATCTAAGTTTAAGTCAATAAAACGATCGTGCTAGAACCACGGGACTCGGAGAATGTCTTACACCTTCTTCCCGGTCAAAATAATTCCTTACTCGGACTTTATTTTTGCAGACCAATAATAATAGAGTTAAACCTGTCTTTGACTAGGGATTCAAATTAAAGATGACTTGGAACACCCAAAACTTAATTTCAAGTGGCGACTCTGTAAATAACATAACCCCTACTCACTTTAATTGAAAAACTCTTTAACCCACAATCTACACATATATTTTTTGGGGTAAAAAAGGGGTGTGACTACCACGAAAGAAATTATTTAGAGGGGATATAGAGAAAAATAGAAACATACAATTAGATTCGGTAGAGAAAGAACGGAAGGTCTTCTTGACATATTTTTGAACAAAAAAATAGAACGGAAGGAATGAGGAGTTTGCTACTGAAAGAGGCGAGGAGGACCAAGTTGGCAGTAGATGATACTTGGTAAACATTTCAAATAGCAGTTTATTTGTGGTCTTTTGTTCAGCCCACTACAAGAAATTTGGGTTTGGGTCAAGCTTCAAAAGTTAAAATTGGCTTCAAATGCCTTTTATTCTCATATCTTAGACAAAATCATATTTATATTTTTAGTTCTAAAAAATAAATATAATGGAACAAATTGATTATAAATGTCATAAAAATACTAGATTTGCACTATCTAACTACATTATAAAGGTACTCGAAGCATAAAAAAGGTTGTTTCGCAACCGAGATCTTGGAGGGCTTTGATGTGCAAAAAACAAGTGGTTTGGGAGAGACATTAATAAAGTATGGCTATCTTACTCGAGCAATCAGTCAATATATACCACAAATGCATGGATAACTAGCATAGTTCCACAGGTGACAGAGGAAATTGCTATTTTTGTTCTTGTTAAGTTTTATGAATGTGTGTGAATAGAAAATAGAAGATGTACTTGTTGAATTACACATCTTCATTTCACCCTTTCATTGTTTATAAATTTAGAGGCTTAGCCTCATTTTTCATACATGGAAAGTCTGAAGACTTCTCCTCTCTTTTCTACATTGTTGTATTATTTTTCCAAATAAACACAGTGTCAAGTGTGATTTGCTCCGTTTGTTGAGTTCGCTGAAGTTCTGTAATTTCGGTTGCCAGTATTACAGAATAGTTTTTTCCGTTCTATCCTGGGAGGAAGTAATCCATAACCTTGGGCAACCGTGAGGGGATTAAATTCCTTAAGGACACATAAGTAACTTGTGGGCTCGAAAATTATTTTATATTTTGTTTATTGAACTAACATTTCTTTACTTCTCTGATTTTTTGGTTTCGNCAAATGCATGGATAACTAGCATAGTTCCACAGGTGACAGAGGAAATTGCTATTTTTGTTCTTGTTAAGTTTTATGAATGTGTGTGAATAGAAAATAGAAGATGTACTTGTTGAATTACACATCTTCATTTCACCCTTTCATTGTTTATAAATTTAGAGGCTTAGCCTCATTTTTCATACATGGAAAGTCTGAAGACTTCTCCTCTCTTTTCTACATTGTTGTATTATTTTTCCAAATAAACACAGTGTCAAGTGTGATTTGCTCCGTTTGTTGAGTTCGCTGAAGTTCTGTAATTTCGGTTGCCAGTATTACAGAATAGTTTTTTCCGTTCTATCCTGGGAGGAAGTAATCCATAACCTTGGGCAACCGTGAGGGGATTAAA
>AWOL01S0181164.1:5212-21224 GCA_000715115.1 Nicotiana otophora
TTTATGAACAAATAATGGCAATTAGTAATTAATTGTGAAAAGTATGGAGAAAATAGGCAGTTAATATTTAGTATGCTAAATGTCAAATAACAATTAAGACACATAAATCAAATAGCATGTAACAATTATTGCAGGAATTCAATAATTAATATTTGACAAAGAATAAGAGAGAAACAATTTTTATAACAATTAATTCATGATTTAAAACGATTTATGATTTTTTTCAAGTAATTATGCAAACAATTAATTTGACAACGTATAGACACTCGTCACCTCGCCTATACATCATTCACATGCATTTCACATAACAAATAGTTTAAGGGTTCTATTCCCTCAAGTCAAGGTTAACCACGACACTTACCTCGCTTTGTAATTTCCAATAAATTATTCGACTACAACTTTTCCTTTTAAATTTGTCTCCAAAAGCGTCAAATCTATTCACAGACAATTCGATATACTCAATACGAATCATAGGAATTAATTCCATATGAATTTACTAATTTTTCGGATAAAAATCTAAAATTCATTTAAATATTCGACAGTTGGGCCCACATCTCAAATCTTGAAAAAAATTATAAAATCCGAATACTCATTCCGAGACGAGTCTAACCATACAAATATTATCAAATTCCGATGACAAATGGGCCTTCAAATCTTAAATTTTCATTTTTAGAAAATTTTATAAAAATCTGATTTTTCTTCTATAAATTCACGGATTCATGATATAAATGAGTATGGAATCATGAAATATAATCAATATAGGATAAGGAACACTTACCCCAATGTTTTCCCATGAAAATCGCCCAAAAATTGCCTTACCGGAGCTCAAAAATTGGAAATGGTTGAAAATAGGACGAATCCCATTTTCCAGAAATTAAGTTCTATTTCTCGAATTTTTACCCTTCGCGAACGCGGTCAGTGCCTTGCGTTCGCGAAGCATATTTTTGTGTTGCCAAAACTTTGCTCTTCGTGAACACGAAGGCAATCTCGCGGATGTGAAGCCTTGACAAATTTGGCCTTCGCAAATGCGATACACCCTACGCGTACGCGAAGCTTTAACCCTTGGTGCCCAGCCAGGCCTCGCCTTCTACACGAATGCGAACGCTTCCACGCGTTCGCGATGAACACTGGCCCTCTACCCCTCGCGAACACGGCCCCTTCTTCGCGAACGCGAAGAGTAAAATTTCACCTGCCTCAAGTTCCTCTTCGCGAACGCGATTCCTCTATCGCGAACGCGAAGAAGGAAACCAGACAGTGCATCAGAAAATTTTCCAGCAGAGTTCTAAGTCCAAAATTCAACCTGTTAACCGTCTGAAACTCACCCGAGCCCTCGGGGCTCCAAACCAAATATTCACCCAAGTCCTAAAACATCATACGAACTTGCTCGCTCGATCAAATCGCCAAAATAACACCAGGAACTACGAATCGGACACTAAATCAAAGATATTTTTCAAGAAAACTTTTAAACTTATATTTTTACAACCGGACGTCCGAATCACGTTAAATCAACTCTGTTTCTCGCCAAATTCGGCATACAAGTCATAAATATTATAGTGGACCTATACCGAGCTCCGAAACCAAAATACGGATCCGGTATTAATAAATCCAACATCAGTAAATTCTTAAAAATCGTTAAGCTTTCAAACTTTTAATTTGTTTTTATCAAAATTCCATATCTCGGGCTAGGGACCTCAGAATTCGATTTTGGGCATACGCCTAAGTCCCAAATCATGATATGTACCTACTGGAACTGTCCAAACCCTGATCCGAGTCCGTTTGCTCAAATGTTGACCAAAGTCAACTTAGTTGAGTTTTAAAGCTCTATTTCACATTTTAATCCATTTTTCACACAAAAATTTTCCGAAAAATTATACTGACTGTGCACGCAAGTCAAGGAGTGATAAATAGTTATTTTGCGAGGTCTTAAAATATAAAATTAATTATTAAATTTAAAGATGATATTTTGGGTTATCACATCTAGTGATCATTTTGCCTTGATAACAAGCATCACAAGAAAAATTATTATTTGTAAGAATATTCAGGTCCTTTAATGGATGCCTGTCACACCTCTTGTTTTCCAAGGGAAAGGGAAATTTTTCCAATTAAAGTGGCACTAATCGAAATTAAATTATTTATCTAGTTGGAGTTGCTACTTGGAATAATTATTATGGTGTCCCAAGTCACCGGTTTATTTTAAGATCCCTAATCAAGGAAATTGACTCTATTTATGGTTTGAGAACACAGAAGACCGGGTAAGGAATTCTGTTAACCCGGGAGAAGGTTTGAGGCACTTCCGAGTTTCATGATTTTAGCACGGTCGCTTAACAATTAATATTTGGCTTAATTATCTGAATTATTACATGTTTTAGATCCTTTTATGCATTACCGCTTCTGTACCGCTTTTAATTATTTTAAATAATTATGAAATTTATTTAAACAAGTCGCGATGTCGCACACTTGTTATTTTTGTACACATCACAAATCATACCACGTGAAACATAACCGTGATTCACGACATGATTATTTTAATTATTTGAAGTTGGGGTCAAATTGCGTGAAATGCACACTTGAGTTGGGATTTACATATCATGATCATGCCACGGGAACCGTACCCATGGTCACGATGATTTATTAATCGCGCTTAAAGCAAACTACGAATGAATTATTTTTCTACTTTGAGATTATTGTATTGTGAGGCCAAGAGTTATGGAATAGTTGTGAAAAATGTAGTACGATCTAATTATTAGGCGGCCAATAAATATTTAAAAGAAAACTAAAACTCAAATACACTTTATTTCTAAATAATTATTTGGACTAATTAGATCCAACTATTCCTACAGTTAAACTATTTTCATGATAAAATTTAGCCCAAACCAATTATTTAACACTATGTCTAGCAATCTCGATGCCCATTTATTGCCAATTAATTGATTTTAATGCGTTGAACCCATAGCTGGAACCCAATTGTGTTTACCCCGCAATGCTATATTTCATTTTAAATCTAATTCCTGACCTTGCTTCAATAAACAAATATTAATAAATTATTAACAATATGATGAAGAAAATAAAGCAACACCATAATCTTACGTGATCACTTTAAGAAAATCTATAGGTCTACAAGGTCAATAACAATGAAAAGAAAAGTTGGACGTGGACTAAATACTAACTCTCAAAGCAGCTTAATTTAGACTATTAAACAAATTCACTCTAACCCACCTAAAAGCTCATCTTTCTTTCTTAATATAAAAACCAGAAAAAAATTAATTTAACTAAATAAGAGCTACGAGGTACATTTCATGCAAGAGCAAAAGCAAACACCAAGCCAAACAAATACTCATTCGAACATCAACAAGAACAAATCAAGGAATTAAAAATGCAGAAGAAAGTTTAGAATTGGACCTTCAATAGAGTAGAACATTTCATATATTAATAAACAACTTCCAAACCACGCTTTAGTACAACAATAGCACTTTGTCTAGAAGAGCGAAGATGGAAACTTGGAGCTAATCTGAATCGAAGACGCGACAGGTGACCTCAACACTAACTGGAAAATTTGAATCCACGTTCAGATCTTACATAGTTGCGTTTTGGGTCGTTTCAGGTGGTTCTTGGGGAGGATTTTGAGTGTTTAATGGCTGAAAATGGTGAGAAGCTGCTATCTTTTTTTTTTTAAAAAGGAGCTGTTGCTCTTTTACTTAGCTTTTCCTAGGGATTTTTCTACAGATGCTCTCTTTTTGAGACTTCCCTAACCCGTTCTCTCTCTCTTTTTCATGTGTTCTCTCTATCTATATCCACCCCACTCTATTGCTATGTATATGAATATATATAGTGCAATCTGTGTGTAAGTGAGTGCATGGAGGGAAAGAAAATATGAGTGAGGGACATGAGTGGTGAAAGTGAGAGTGTGAGTGGGGGAAGTAAGTGGGGGAAATGGGAAGTTAGGTATTAGGGAAATGAGTGGGAAAAGTGGTAAGTGAGAAATTGATGAGATGAGTGGGAAAAAATTCAAGCACGGTCAAAAATTAGGTGCTTACAGCATGCCCCTCTATGCTTGGAAACATGAGGAGTTTTCACGTAAATACAAGGTGAGTCATGTGACTAATTTTTGACCAAACCGTTATTCAAAAGAAAAAGAAATAAAATATAGGGTGCAACCGAGTCCTGGTTTTGGGCAACCTACATATCCCGGGTTATAGGGAAATCAGGTCGCGTGTAGTTCAAAGAGAATAGTGGAATGATGAGTTGCAGAGTCGAGTGAGGTTCCGTCGAGGCTCCGGTCGGTAGTCCTGTTATTACATCAAAATCAAAAGAAACTAAACAAGCCTTATCAGCTATGAGTTATAAGATTCATATCTATAAGTCTTCTAAAACTTGATCTTGAGTCTTGACTGGTTCTTCACATAGACTATGATCTGAACCTTGATGCTTGCTAGATACAGGTGCTAGTTCATTATTCTACGACTTCTTTTAATCAAAATGGGAAATGTAAAGCTCGTAACTTCAGTCATGTCTTGAGCAGTCCATATCCTTTCCATCTGCTTCTGCATTTGAATTCACTTCTTTTACTTTACTTTTCTTTATTCTGGATTGAGAATTATTCTTTCGGTCATCTCGAACCCTGTACCTCGAGGTAAAACCTGCGCAGACACCAAAACAAACAAAAGAACAAAATTTTTCTGCTCCAATTTTCACTAGGAAAATTTCGTGAGATATTTGTAACAAAACTCTATACTGCTTCATTATTAAAAATAATACAAGGTCGGGATTGGTGTACCCCAGGAAAACATGACTCTTTGGGAATGGTGTACCCTGATTGTCTAAATGGTGTCTTAACAAAAGATTGATGTACCAGGGAGTGGTGTACCCTGCATTTTATCTCGACTAAACTAGGGAGTGGTGTACCCTATGTTGGAAAACATAGCTAGGGATTGGTGTACCCTATACTGGTAAGGAGACTAGGGAGTGGTGAACCTATGTTGGAAAATACAACTAGGGATTGGTGTACCCTGATACTGGTAAGGAAATGTAACCAGGGGTTGGTACCCTGTATTATGGAAAAAGAATGTAATCAGGGGTTGGTACCCTATATTACCGAAAAGAAAGGTAACAAAGGGGTTGGTACCCTGTATTACTGATATGAAATGTAACCAGGGATTGACGCCCTGTATTACTGGAAAAAAAAATGTAACCAGGGGTTGACGCCCTATATTACTGAAAAGAAAATGTAACCAGGGGTTGGTGCCTTGTATAATTGAAAAGAAAATGTAACCAGGGGTCGATGCCCTGTATTACTGATATGAAATATAACCAGGGGTTGGCGCCCTGTATTATTGAAAAGGAAATATAACTAGGGGTTGGTGCCATGTATTACTGAAAAGGAAATGTAACCAGGGGTCGTCGTCATGTATTACTGAAAAGAAAATGTAACCAGGGGTTGGTGCCCTGTATTACTGAAAAGGAAATTTAACCAAGGGTTGGTGCCCTGTATTACTGAAAAGGAAATATAACTAGGGGTCGGTGCCCTGTATTACTGATATGAAATGTAACCAGGGGTTGGTACCCTATATTACTGAAAAAATACTGAATCCCCTGGGCGAAAAGGTTCTACCTGGGTTAAACTACGAAAATCAAGCCTGGGCGAAGAGTAATTCTACCCGGAATATGAGCTGGATATCCCTAGGCGAAAAGGTTCTACCTGAGTTAAGCTACGTAAAACAACCTGAGCGAAGAGTATTTCTACCCAAAACTATGAGCTGGATCCCTTAGGAAAAAGAGTTCTACCTGGGTTAAGCTACGTAAAACAACCTGAGCGAAGAGTACTTCTACCCGAAATATAAGCTGGATCCCCCTAAGCAAAAAGGTTCTACGTGGGTTAATCTACGTAAAACAACCTGAGCGAAGAGTACTTCTAACCAGAAATATGAGCTGGATCCCCCTAGGCGAAAACGTTCTGCCTGGGTTAAGCTATGTAAAAGAGCCTGAGCGAAGAGTACTTATACCCGGAAATATGAGCTGGATCTCCCAGGCAAAAAGGTTCTACTTGGGTTAAGCTATGTAAAATAGCCTGAGCGAAGAATACTTCTACTCGGAAACTATGAGTTGGATTCCCCTAGGCGAAAAGGTTCTACCTGGGTTAAGCTACGTAAGACATCCTGAGCGAAGAGTATTTCTACCCGGAACTATGAGCTGGATCCCCCCTAGGCGAAAAGGTTCTACCTGGGTTAAGCTATGTAAAACATCCTGAGCGAAGAGTACTTCTACCCGAAACTATGAGCTGGATCCCCCTAGGCGAAAAAGCTCTACCTGGGTTAAGCTACATAAAACATGCTGAGCGAAGAGTACTTCTACTCGGAACTATGAGCTGCATTCCCCTAGGCAAAAAGGTTTTACTTGGGTTAAGCTACGTAAAACATCTTGAGCGAAGAGTATTTTTCCCGGAGCTATGAGCTAGATCCCCCTAGGAGAAAAGGTTCTACCTGGGTTAAGCTTCATAAAACAATCTGAGCGAAGAGTACTTCTACTCGGAACTATGAGTTGGATCCCCCTTAGGCGAAAAGATTCTAACTGGGTTAAGCTACGAAAAATAAGCCTGGGCGAAGAGTACTTCTACCCGGAAATATGAGCTAGATCCCCCTAGGCAAAAAATGTTCTACCTGGGTTAAGCTACGAAAATGAGAGGTATGAACAGTAGTGATGCATGCTAAAAATAAAGGAAAGTGGAAATTTTGAGGAAACTTACGTTTGGTGACATTCGTCCTATAGGAATCGCCATTCTGCACTGCTTTGTTCCTGCTGCAAACAAAGAAAAATTGTGAGTGTTCAAAGTGGTGGTCAGTTTGTGGCCTTGATGCCCTTACCGAGGTTGGGTGCCTTTTCAATGTATCCGTTCGCTTCAAATGAGAGCCCTGTAATCGGTCTTACCATCCTTTCTTTGCCTTTATTTTGACACGAAGTTATACCGAAAGGGATTCAAAGAAAAACAACAATGGAATGGAGAATGAGTTTAAACAAGAGGTGTCCCTTTCGGGGAACAAAAATTAAAGAAGGACTTATCTGGGAGTACATACGGACTTTAATGAACATGACATTCCTTTTGGACTGGACGCCTGATCCTTGTAAACCGTCCGACCCTTAAAAATTCATCACAACCTTTGCCTAGAAATCGAGAAACCTTGCCCAAGACTGTGTCGATGCCAATGGCTGTGAGGATCCTCTTTTCGATCAGTGGCGCCCTTTGTGGGTTTTCACCAGCTGACCTCTCTCTTCTCACCATCTCCTTATAGTGCTCCTTATGAGTTTTCACTCAAAAGACTCTCTCATTTTAGTTTCTTTACTCACCATCACCTTACGGTGCCCATGAGGGTTTTCACCAATAAGATTTTCTCACTTTACTTCTCTCATTTTGGTTGCACCAGATCCAAGTAACTATGTCCTCCAATTTTGAACATTCTTATTGATTGATCAGAAGGATTTGAAAAGGATTTGGGTAAAAAAGATTTGGATTAAATTACAACTTTGGAACCTCTCAGGAGAGATCATCACCGAACCATTGTAACATCTGCCCCAGTTTCAACTTTTGGGGGAATGTGATTTTTGTTTTGGTATGACTGAACCCCAGAGAGAGACTGCCTACGTATCCTTTCGGAATCTAGTCAAACGTAGTTCAATTAACATGAACTTATTTTGATTTTTGTCTTGTTTTGTTTTTATTTTGCTTTTTTTTTTTATTTTTGTTTTTCTCCTTTTCTTCTTTCTTGTTTCTTTTTTTTAATAATATTTTCAGGTTCCAAAAAGGGTAATCAAAGAAAGGTAACCGGCTCAAAAGGATTAGCAAAAGGGTTAATGATGTTTGGATAGCGAGAATGAAAGCCTTCTTCATACCAATAAGAGAACATTAATGCTACATAGAGGGTCAAACATAGTATCTTTTGCCTGCATCCGCATTAACAGTTATTTCAGGGATGTTTTTTTTCCGATGCTTCCCAGGTACAACGCTCTGTTTTGGCAGTATTCTCGTTACAATGTATAAAAGTTTCTAATTTGGAGTCAATTTTCCTTTAGCTTCTTCATGAGGTGGGAGGATACGTCTCAGAATGAGTTGTTCTATTACAAATTTCCTGGGCAGCACTTTCTTGTTGTAGACACGGGCCATTCTTTGTTGGTACAATTGCCCGTGTCAAATTACGGCCAATCGTTTTTCATCAATCAGTGTCAATTGTTCCAATCGGTTCTTGACCCAATATTTATCCTCAATCTCGACTTCAACAATGATCCGAAGAGAGGGAATCTTAACTTCGTTCTAGTTTTCTATTTATTTTCTTGCAAGCCTTGTCTTCAAAACATTTTGTTTCTTGATTCATTATTTCGAGGTCTAATAACGTTTTAGGATATAGGCATGAAGTCCGCAAACATGTTATGTCATTAAAATATGCATTAACAGAACTGAAAAGAGAATAAGAAAAGTGACAAGATTAAGAAAAGTAACATTCCTTGACAATGGAATAATCATTTCATTTGATTGTTTTTATTTTTTTTTTAAAGATAGAAGGGTTTATATCAGAAAGCAAAGCAGTGAAGTAAAATATCCGAATTACACCCTGAAATAATCCGGACACAAAAAAGATAGCAAGACCGGCTACCGAGACTCCTATCAGACAGAGAACTTTTCAAGTTTGGCGCCCGTTTTTAGGTTTCCGTTTTGCTCGGCAATGGCTATTGTGGCTTTTAATGATGGATCATCAATTCTTCAACTGCCCTTTTGAGGGTCCAATAGTACTCTGTATCATATCCCACTGCTCCAGAGTGGTATTCACATCTAGCATCAGCTTGGTGCGAGGGGAACTCGGGGTTTGTCCTGTTTGGGGCCACTGACTGCAGCATACCTAGATCGATTAGCTTTTGAAGCAAACTTGAATATGATTCACCAATAGGGGTGAACTGGTTTCTTCTGAGGGGCTCTCTTGGGCGAGGATTGTGTTGGGGAACATTTGGTTAGGGATTATATGGAGCTTGATAGGGACGGCCATTTCTGGGATGTGGAGTTCGGTTTTGTGTATAATGCTGTGGCCTCGTATAAGGTTGCGCGTTCATCACCGCATAGGGAGGCGGTGCCAAGACACAAGCAGTATCTTGATGGGCATAATAGTGTTGTGGAACCTTAGGAAGCATATATGATTGGTTGAATGACCTGCATGGCTCCTTCTTACCTCATGTTTCTATTCATCAAACCCCCGAACCAGTCTGAACGGTCTGTGATGTGGCCTTAAAGGTAACATGACTCAAGATTCGGCCTGTTTTTAAATTATTTTCAACCATCTCCCCAATTTTGATAGCTTCGGCGAATGTATTACCCCTAACGGACATTATGTTCTGGAAGTAGTCCGCTTCTTGGGTCTGTAAAAAGACCGTAACAATTTCTGCTTCGTTCATTGGAGGCTTTACCCTGGCGGCTTGCTCGCGCCATTTTATAGCATACCCGCAGAAATTTTCTGCGGTTTTCTTTTTCAAATTGGACAAAGAGTTCTCTTTTTGGATTTTTTCACTCTTGCTTTTTTTATTTTTGGTTTTTCGCTCTCGGTTTTTCTTTGTTATTTTTGTCACTCCTTTCTTTCTTTTTCTTTCTTCTCTTTTTCTTCACTTAGTTTATTTAATGGCTATGATCGAATCCGATGGGGATTGCCTACGTATCACGACGCCGCATGAATCAGATCATTACGTAGTTCAGGAAGATCAGGAATAAAGTAAATAAACTAACTCTTACTCTTATACAATTCAGACCATGATAACTCCTAACAAGGAAAATATTTTTTGGATTTATTTTTTTGCGATTTGTTGAAAGAAAGACTTCTAAAGAAGAAAGAAAAAATATATATACTTTTTGGATTTCGATTTTGTTTTTGTTTTTGTTTTGGAATTGTTGAAAGAAAGACTTCTAAAGAAGAAAGAAAAAGTTTTAGGATTTTGAATTTTTGTCTTTGAATTTCCGAAAATATTTTTGGATTCTGAGTTTTCTTTTTAATTTTCGAAAGAAAAACTTCTGAAGAACAAAAATATTTTAGAATTCAATTTTTTTTTTTTAAAAATTTCTAGATTTGATGTCTCAAAGATAGATTTAAAGTAAAATATTTTTGGATTTTTAAAAATTGGGGGCCGGACCCTATAAAGGTTGCCTACGTATCTCACATCCAGTGAGAATCAGACTAACGTAGTTCGGTCAAAATTAAAAGAATAAGGGAAACATGACTCTTGAAAATTTTGGCTCATTTTGAAATGACTTTCCTTCTTTTTTATTTTTTTTCAAAATTTCGATAGAGTTTCGGAATTTTTCAAATACCAAAATTTTTGAAAATCGAATGAATTTTCTCTCCTGCCTCTTACTCCTGCGTTTTCTCAATTTACTGTACTTATTCTAGAAGCCAGTCAATATGCAAACAATCAAACAAAATGCACAAGTAGAACGTAGGATGCATGAGGATGGTATTTTATTTTTTGGTACACATGTCCTAGACGGATCAAACCATTGTGTTGAGTCCCCAAAGTCAAATGCACGTGATGCAACAAATGTTCCTACCAGGGATTCGGTATGAGGCTTGCTCTTCTTGGTTTAAATCCTGGAGAAAAAGGTATCTAGACAGGCTTACTCGAGCGGACAACTCGAGCCGAGGAGGGTCAGTATACTAGTAGCATTTCTTTCCGGCTTAGCTGGTGGTGCTCCCCGCCTAAAATATGTGTGACTAAAATCCTTCACCGGGTGACAAGCACCTCGGCTATCTCAAAGAAAGCGGGCTATGCCAAGCAAATGCCTAATTTAATTTCAAGAAGACTCAGAGGGAAGAAGAGTTTCATAATAGTTTATATACAGTTCACACAATATCAAAGCGGTAAAAAGCAACATAGCACATTAGGCTCAAACACATAAAAATTAGATAATAAATAAAAGCCAAGTATAACAGTTATTCTAAGTTCGAATTCTGAACCATGAACCAGAGATTCAGGGTTCTTTTCCCCATAAGAGTCGCCAGAACTGTCATTCCCGAAGGATATGGGAGTTTTTTTAATTAAAGTGATATTAATCAAAATGGGATTATTTATCGAGTTAGAGTCGCCATTTGGAATAATTATTATGGTGTCCCAAGTCACCGGTTTAGTTTAAGATCCCAAATCAAGGAAATTGACTCTATTTATGGTATGCGAACACAGAAGACGGGGTCATGAATTCTGTTAACCCGGGAGAAGGTGTGAGGCACTCTCGAGTTTCGTAATTTTAGCACGATCGCTTAAAAATTAATATTTGGCTTAATTATCTGAATTATTACATGTTTCAGAGCCTCTTATGCATTACCGCTTCTATACCGCTTTTAATTATTTTAAACAATTATGGAATTTATTTAAACAAGTCACGATATCGCGCACTTGTTATTTTTGTACACATCGCAAATCACGCCACGTAAAATATACCCGTGATTCATGACATATTTATTTTAATTATTTAAAGTTGGGGTCAAGTCGCGTGAAACGCGCACTTGAGTTGGGATTTACATACCATGATCATGCCACGGGAACCGTACCCATGGTCACAATGATTTATTAATCGCGCCTAAAGCAAACTATGATTAAATTATTTTTTTACTTTGAGATTATTGTATTGTGAGTCTAAGAGTTATGGAATAGTTGTGAAAAATATAGTACGATCTAATTATTAGGCTGCCAATAAATATCTTTTAAAAAAAATTAAAACTCAAATACACTTTATTTCTAAAAATTGTTTGGTTCAATTAGTTCCCTTTATTCCTACAGTCAAACTATTTTCATGATAAACTTTAGCCCAAACCAATTCTTTAATGCTATGCCTAGCAATCTCGATGCCTATTTATTACCAATTAATTGATTTCAATGCGTTGAACCCATAGCTCCAACCCAATTGTGTTTACCCGGCAATGCTATATTTCATTTTAAATCTATTTCCTGACCTTGCTTCAATAAACAAATTATGACCTTGCTTCAATAAACAAACGTTAATAAAGTATTAACAATATGATGAAGAAAATAAAGCAACACCATAATCTTACGTGATCACTTTAAGAAAATATATAGGCCTACATGGTCAATAACAATGAAAAAAAAAGTTAAAAGTGGACTAAATACTAACTCTCAAAGCAGCTTAATTTGGGTTATTAAACAAATTCACTCTAACCCACCTAAAGGCTCATCTTTCTTTCTTAATATAAAAACCAGAAAAAAAAATTAATTTAGCTAAATAAGAGCTACGATGTACATTTCACGCAAGAGCAAAAGCAAACACCAATCCAAACAAATACTCATTCGAACATAAATAGGAACAAATCAAGGAATTAAAAATGCAGAAGAAAGTTTAGAATTGGACCTTCAATAGAGTAGAACCTTTCATATATTAATAAACAACTTCCAAACCACGCTTTAGTACAACAATAGCACTTTGTCTAGAAGAGCGAAGACGAAAACTTTGAGCTAATCCGAATCGAAGATTCGACAAGAGACCTCAACACTGACTGAAAAATTCGAATCCACATTCAGATCTTACATAGCTGCATTTTGGATCGTTTCAGGTGGTGTTTGGGGAGGTTTTGGAGTGTTTAATGGCTAAAAATGGTGAGAAGTTGCTGTTTTTTGTTTTTTTGAAAAAGAGGAGCTGCTGCTCTTTTACTAAGCTTTTCCTAGAAAATGTTCTATGGATGCTCTCTTTTTGTGTCTTCCCCCACCCGTTCTCTCTCTATTTTTCGCGTGTTATCTCTATCTATATCCACACCACTCTATTGCTATGTATATGAATATATATAGTGCAATTTGTGTGTTAGTGAGTGCTTGGAGGGGAAGAAAATATGAGTGGGGCACATGGGTGGTGAAAGTGGGAGTGCGAGTGGGGGAAGTGGGAAGTTAGGTATTAGGGAGATGAGTGGGGAAATTGGGAAGTGAGGCATTGATGAGATGAATGGGGAAAGATTCAAGAACGGTAAAAAATTAGGTTCTTACAATGCCCACTCGAATTTTCAATAATTCGTCTCATTATTATTGATCCAAGAGGGCCTAAACGGCCATGACAAAGCACAAAGGTATTTGATCAGTAAACTTCTGGTTTACGATAGAGTGTGCTTCAACTGTGCTAATCTTTGAATAGTATAAGCCATAAGATAAAGTTGGTAACTTTTCTACAATGCACTTCTCGCCAGAAACATTCTTTATAATACAAAGATATTCCACATTCATTTCGTCTATCGTCTCAACATGAGACCCATTTCGATGGATATCTATGAAACTCAACAAGTTTCTTCGGGACTTGGAGGAGAATAATGCATTATCTATAATACGTTTTGTTCTCTTAGACAGAAATATAGTGGCTCTTTCGGAGCCTTCAATCAAACTTATATTACCAGTAATTGTTGAAACATTTATTTTTTCCTTATGCAAATAAGAAAAGTATTTCTGATCTTTGAATATAGTATGAGTTGTTCCACTATCAATTATACAAATATCTTCATGATTGGTTTTTGATCCAAACATAATCTGAGGATTATCCATATTCTTCAAAATGATTTAAATAAAATAAATATAATAGTAAACATCATTATCAAAGCATAACTTTTATTGATGTACAACAATTACATAACCATACTATCTACTACAAACAACAAAAATTAAAATATTTACTTTTCTACAGATTCATCACCGATCACATGACTTGTTTCTCCTTCCGGGAGTGCAAAGTAATCAGCTACATCCAAATGCATAAAGTCTAAATTATCTTCAGAAATAAAATTTGCTTCAGCATTTTTCTCTGTCTTCTTCAGAGAGGCTTGATACAGCTCAACCGGGTGCTTTGGCATACGACAGGTACGTGACCAATGCCTTTTTCCTCCACATCTATTGCATGCATTTTTTACCTTTGCTAATTGCACCGCTTCATGCTTTTGTTCATTCTTTTCCCACTGCTGGTGGTGAGGAGGGTTCTTTGGTGCATTATTATTATTATTATTAGAGTTTCTTCCCCGACCACAGCCATGACCACGACTGGGGCCACGACCTCTTCCACGCTTAGCTTGGTGGAAGTTCGTGTCATTCACTTCAGGGAATGGACAAGAACTAATAGGTCGACTTTCATGATTTTTCATTAATAGCTCATTATTGGTTACAAGAATATGTGAGATAAGTTCAGAATAGTTTTTGAATCCCATCTCTCGATATTGCTGCTGCAGGAGCATATTCGTGGCATGAAAAGTGGTGAAAGTTTTCTCCAATATATTATGATCAGAAATATTATCACCACATAATTTCAATTGGGAAATAATTCTGAACATAGCAGAATTATACTCACTGATAGATTTAAAATCTTGTAGCCTTAGATGAGTCCAATCATAACGTGCCTGTGGAAGAACGACCATCTTCAGGTGGTCATATCTATATTTCAAATTATTTCACAGTATGACTCGATCTTTAATAGTGAGATATTATATTTTCAAGTCTTCATCAAGGTGATAGCGCAAGAATATCATTGCTTTGGCACGGTCTTGGTTTGATGCTTGATTTTTGTTCTTGTTGGTGTCTGCCAGACCCATCACATCAAGATGAATTTTAACATCAAGCACCCAAGACATGTAGCTTTTGCCCGATATATCTAGGGCTATAAATTCAAGTTTAGAAATATTTGACATTATCTAGAAAAAGAAAGTTTGTACCTCTGATACTTTCAAAGTATTTGCTCGAGATGGCAGAGTCTCGTACTGATATCATGTTATAAAATAAAGACTGTAAAGTAAAGACAAGTAAGAGAGAAACTGATATATTATTCAATTTCAAACTGATGTACATAGTGAACTGAAATCTCCTCTATTTATAGAAGAAAGGAAGTTGCTGTGTAGGATGCTATTGTACCAGATATAGATAATCTTCTACCGGGGGTAATATTTATCCATAACGGAATACCGAAAGGATAAGCTGATTGTACCAGATATAGATAATCTTCTATCGGGGGTAATATTTATCCATATCGGAGTACCGAAAGGATAAGCTTCTTCAGGAGGCTTATTTTCAATAGAGTACTAAATAGATAAATATATTTACTGTAGAGTCTCATATGGATAAACGTTTTCTGGAAGCTTATTTATAACAGAGTACTAAATGAACATCCATAATATAATATATTTATAACAGAAAAAAGATTTTATTCATTTCTATGTTACTATGTAGGAAAATTATGAAGTTCTGTATTAATTAAAAAGACTCGAAAATAGTATCTAATGCCTTCCTATATCATTTACTTCTTTTCTTAATGTATTAGTTCTCATGTTTGTCTTTTATACGCCTCTTAAAAAAATATTAATTAAAGGACACTTTGATCAAATTATCTTATTTATTCTTTGATCTCAATTTATTACTACTCTTGCCTTTACTATATTAATCTCTTTCAAAATCTATTAGCGTAAGTGTAAAAATGAAAAAAACAATTAATGCTTTTTTAGTTTTCTAAAATGACAAGTATTTAGACTAATTATTTTTAGTAACCATGGCAACTAAAAAAATTTGTGAGAGTAAAAAGTTAAAAATAACATCTTTGGAAACATAAAAAAGATATTTAATGTATTCAAAATGTGACCATACAAGAAAATAAAAAAAATGTAAAAGTTCAAATAATAAACAAAAGGAAATANCTTTTATACGCCTCTTAAAAAAATATTAATTAAAGGACACTTTGATCAAATTATCTTATTTATTCTTTGATCTCAATTTATTACTACTCTTGCCTTTACTATATTAATCTCTTTCAAAATCTATTAGCGTAAGTGTAAAAATGAAAAAAACAATTAATGCTTTTTTAGTTTTCTAAAATGACAAGTATTTAGACTAATTATTTTTAGTAACCATGGCAACTAAAAAGATTTGTGAGAGTAAAAAGTTAAAAATAACATCTATGGAAACGTAAAAAAGATATTTAATGTATTCAAAATGTGACCATACAAGAAAATAAAAAAAATGTAAAAGT